>JAWNNH010000480.1:0-215947 GCA_035043045.1 Hirtodrosophila alboralis | reverse complement strand
CGAGATGCATACGCTTGTTATTTAAATGCAATTAAACGTATTTCAAGCAAGGTATATACAATATATATATGCCCACAAAATGGGTAATTTTATACTTGTCAGAATAAGTCATATTACACCCTGTACCCAATAAATAGGCTTGATTGTGTTTTCCGAATCACGGACTGGGTACAGAGTGCCCCGTAGTCGGGTATACACGACTATAGCTTACGAGTAGAGTCTTGCACGAATACATTCGAAACAGCAAACGAGACACTCATACATTTACATTACTCTGTATCATAATCTACTCGTCTGACCGAACATAACAAAGCAAGCATTGCTTTTATATTTTCAAGAACGAAATTCATGGCCTTTCTTATGTGTATTTGTATTCGGTTTTGCTCGTTTGCAACGAATTTTACAAGGCTCTACTTACGAGCTAAATTGTTTTAATATGTATATTTACTTTTCTAGAAACTGAGCATTGCCCAGGAAAGTAACAAAGCTGTTTATTCAAAAAGCAGCACGAATGGCTTAACGAAGGGCCTAGCGCAACGTGTTAAATTCCTTGAAACACAATTAAGTCAAGCCCCACTGCCAAGCATAACATCGAAACGCAGGCAACTTTGTTCAATTGAAGAAGCTTGGAACCTGCCCATATCATTAGAGATCAACTCACGCCAACAACAACAAACCGTTCAAATGCAGCAAAGACAGTTTGGAAAGAATCCATCAGTACAGGTAAATTGAGGGTCTTTGCGCTAATTTTAAAATTGGAAGAGAAAAATATATGTTAGATACAAACTTGTATTACACAAATTTTCACAATATATATATCATATTTTCTTTATTTAGGGACCGCCGCCACCCTATCCACACAATCACGGCAATCAGAGCAGCAATCCAATTCCTGCAAAGCGAGCAAAGGAAGATGGTGAATACTCAGTAAAAAATCGCTCGGAATCACAAATGCAGAATTTATCGCAACAGCAAATTAATACTTTACAGTTTTTACAACAAAATCAAAAAATTCTTAATGAACAGCAAGAACAACTTTTACAACAGTTAACAGCGCAAAATCGTCAAACGTCACTTAAAAGTAATTCATCTTCATATCCCACATCAACAACGTCGAATCAACTCGCCAACGAAGCAATAGCAGATAGAACAAACCCCAAAACATATTGCCCCGAAATGAAACCAGGCAGTACTATTAAAGAGGATAGCGAATCCAAAGATTTAGAGCGCATTTTATCCACAAATGATCCGAGCGCAATAGGTATGTAGTATGTTTAGAATTATCATTTTTAGAGAGAGTATTTAACTCATTTAAATACATATTTTTACTCTGGAATAGATGATCAGAAGTTAAGAATTCGTTGTCAAAATATTTCAACGAAATTAACTGAAGAGATTCATTCAACAGGATCTGGTGGTGAAGTTAACAATTATGATGGTAAAAATGCCGTTGTCAAGTATGAGGATGTTACGCAAGGCCAAGATGATGAACATAATAATTTTATGGAGCAGAAACCCAAAATCGAATATGATAATAATGACCAGGAATCATCATCAAACACATTTAATATCCAAATGGACTCAAAACAATTATTGTCTGCTGTTAAACTTTTACCAGTTGATGAGCCACCCATAAATTTTACAATACTTCAAAGAAATGCACCGCCACCTGCGCCGCCAGATTGTCCGCCGCAACGATTAACACGGGAACAGCTTTTACCGCCAACGCCATCTGTTCATTTGGAAAATAAGAAAAATGCTTTTAGCCCGCAACTGCAGGAGTTTTGCCTTAAACATCCAATTGCAGTTGTGCGCGGCTTGGCTGGAGCCCTTAAACTAGATTTGGGTCTCTTCTCTACGAAAACATTAGTTGAGGCGAATCCAGATCATAGTGTGGAAGTTAGAACTCAAGTAAACCAGTCGCCGGATGAAAATTGGGATATATCACAGGCAAAGCGAGTTTGGGCCTGCATATCACATCGATCTCATACAACTATTGCAAAATATGCTCAATATCAGGCCTCAAGCTTTCAAGATAGCCTAAAGGTAACAGATTTATATATGCAATTAATTTAAAATCAAACATTTAATATTTTTTGAATATATAGGATGAAGGCGATAAAGGTTCTGCGGGTTCACAAGTGATGTCGGATTCCGATTCTAAAGATTCAGTATCTAATTCAAATATTAATTTAAAACGAAAAAAACAAAAAAACGGCAGTAAAATGCTAAGGTAATATTTACACAAACTACTTATAATTATTTATTATTTTTAATAAAATAAATATTATTTGTTTTTTAGATTTGGGACAAATGTTGATTTGTCAGATGAACGAAAGTGGAAGCCTCAATTAAGCGAACTACAAAAACTGCCAGCGTTTGCTAGAGTCATTTCTGCTGCGAATATGTTGTCTCATGTGGGACACGTAATCCTAGGCATGAATACCGTGCAATTATATATGAAAGTACCGGGAAGTCGAACACCTGGTCACCAAGAAAATAATAATTTCTGCTCAATTAATATAAATATTGGACCAGGAGATTGTGAATGGTTTGCTGTACCAGATGCCTATTGGGGCGGCATTCACAATTTGTGTGAGAAAAATAACATAAGTTATTTGCACGGTTCGTGGTGGCCGGTCTTAGAAGACTTATATAAAGAAAATATACCAGTTTATCGATTTATACAAAAACCTGGAGACTTAGTCTGGGTGAATGCTGGGTAAACTATGATTACAATGTTTATATTCTTTTTTTGTCTATTTAATATTTATTCTTATATTTCAGTTGTGTTCATTGGGTACAGTCTGTAGGTTGGTGCAATAATATAGCTTGGAATGTTGGACCATTAACAGCTCGTCAGTATTCCCTTGCCGTTGAGCGTTATGAATGGAATAAGCTGCAAAGTTTTAAAAGTATTGTGCCCATGGTACATTTAAGTTGGAACTTAGCAAGAAATATCAAAGTTTCGGATGTGAAACTTTTTGAATTAATTAAGTAAGTGTTAAATGTTGTAAACTTTTGGCTTTTCAAATTATTTCAATGTATTACTTTTCAGAATGTGCTTGTGTCAATCGTTGAAAAATGTGTTTCATTTACAAGAATATGTGAAATCAAAAGGCGTGGAAATACGTTTTAATGGTCGTGGAAAAAACGAGGCTTCCCACTATTGTGGGCAATGTGAAGTAAGTTGATTGATTTTTGAATACATACTTGTATTAACCATTAGCCATGTTTACTCCAAGCTCTAGTTTTTGTATACAAATATAAAATTTAAAAATGTCTCTCTTTCTAGGTTGAAGTTTTCAACGTATTGTTCATCAGAGAGCAGGAAAAAAGGCATGTGGTCCATTGTTTGCCTTGTGCTTTGAAGCTATCGCCATCGTTGCAGGGAATTGTTTGCCTGGAGGAGTACCGTTTGTCAGAGCTACAGCATGTATATGACTCTTTTACACTTTATAGAACGCAAGGATTAGGACAAGCAAATTAATTATACACATCATAATTGAAATAATATTTTAATACCATATATTGTACGTTTTTTAAATATACCGAAGAGGAATTATTATATTAAGACAAGTCTCTAAAAAAAAGATTGTAAACATTTAAATGGTGTTTTAAACTTTTTCTACTAAAACTTTTGGAATATCTGTGTGTGTGCAAAAGGGGTTCTCTGTTTCAGAGTACAGAATATCTTCCACTCCCGTCAAGCACTGGATATGGGGTTGGTGATCAAAATTTGTTTCTTAAGTTTGGTTTTTTTAAGAAACTACAAAATCGATATAAATAATATCTTCAAGTCGATCCGAACATTGTTTACGCTGCTGCCAGAGTGTGACATATTCAACAAAGGATTCGCTTTGCCTTATTTTAAATTGTATATCTCGAAGTTGTTTTTGAAAGGCAAATGTAATGAAATCTGCACTATTCACCTCCAATTAAGATACATATTATGTTATATTTAATTTGACAGAATCAGGTTATCGAATATTGATTAACTATTGAACAGAAACACGAGTTACATTTTCAGTGGAAAAACATAATTACTAGAAATATATTTCGGTGTGCTAGAAATCCAATAATAAAAGATAATCTTTACATCAAATTCAAGATCATTTTAAATCCAATAATAAAAGATTATCTTTACATCAAATTCAAGATCATTTTAAATTATGCTAAACTGAATTATTATTAATTTAAATTTAAACCTTACAATCGCAAACTATCGAGTCGGTGGACAATTGATGAAGTCAGCTATTTACCTTTACGATACTGAAAGTTACAATTTGCGATCTGTTGCCAATTTCAATCAGAAATGTATGAAATAATTAAGAGAACAAATTAATTACTGCATACTTTTAGTTGCAAGCTAACATTTGTGTAAATTTATTCAAATTCAACACTCTTTTTAGAAGTTAGTTGGTATATGTATAATTTTAGTTTTGATTACAAGACAAGTTTCATCTTAACGCAACTATCGCATATCTTTTAGTAGAATTAAATGCTAAACGCTGATCCTTTCAATGGCAATAATTATCGGAAAATTTAATCTGACTTAACAATTGAAGATTCTATTATCTTGAAAATTTCATGTTTTAAAGATATGGCACTCTGGTTACAAGTCAGGCGGCTCCAGGGCATTGAATGTTATGGCCCGCGTATTAAGAAATCTTGGTTTTTAGAGTAGCGTAGCCTCTCTTGTGAAATGAGCCAGGAGCCCCGCGAAAACCTTAATATGGCCCTGCCTACAGCGGTTGAGTAAACTAAATTACAAATTAAATTTCTTTTGTGTTAGTTAAAAAAAAAGCTTCCCAAACCTTTAAAACTGGAATTGATGATGGGCTACATATTATTCATATAATTACAATTCTGACAACAAAGAATTTTCAATATGATAAGGTTATATGCTATTCTATGAAGTAGGGATCGCAACTCTTATAATTTTTAAGTATATAAATTATGAGTAAAGAAATATTTATGGACTTTTTTCATTTAAATTGACAATAATTCCTTTTTTTTACACGAAATTTCATTCGTCCAAATTTTTCAAAAGTAATTTTTTTGAACTCGTGACTGCTTAAAGCATAAATTTTCAAAAGAATGATAAATCCATCTGTTTGTACAAAAAAGTTAAAAAACAGATTATTATTACCTTATTAAATTAAAAAAAAGTAGTATGTACTTACATTTGAATTGCGACGGTCAAAACAAATATACATACACTATTATATAACAAATTACCATGTATTTTATTTTTCTTACTTATGGTCGTACAGTACACATTTATATAGAAATTTACTTTATAATATTTAATCCTACTTTATAAAGTATTGTAAAATCTATTTATATACAAATTCGGATACATTTATGAAAAATGTTTAGCAGCTATAAATTAATTTCTGTAGATCTCGCCAAGTTTGTTAGGTCCAAAATACATTTTCATTAAAGGTATGTTGATTCACCTGAAACAAAATAAATAAACATAATCAATCATTAGTCTGATTATTATTTAAAAGAATCAGATAAATATGTATATACACGTAGTATATACCTATATTATATAATTTTTAAATATTTAATAAAACTAAATTGTTGAATTGGTTGCTTAAATATATATGTATAGCCAATCAGTCCGATTTAATAAAACACAAAGCTATTTGTTTAAGATGAAAGAAACCAAGCAATTGAATGCTTTACAAAAATGTCTCCTAATTGAATAAATCTTATGTAAAAAGAACTCTATTTAGAAAAAATTATTTAAAATAATAGTAAGTTTTACATCATTGTTGCATCGTATCGTTTTATACATTTAAATTAACTTAAAAAATTTAGGATATAGTAAATTGTGTAAATATATGTAACAGACAAAAGACGACATATCCGATCATGTAAAGTATATATTGCATAATATATTACCTAAATCTCTCTGAAATGGGAATGATCACATATCATATCTCACTACATACTAAAATGTATTCAGTTAAATATTTTCTTACTTTTCAATGTACCAAAATATTCAATTTGATTAATATTAGAACACAATTGTAAATTTTTGCCCGTTAAATTCATTTAATAAGTTTTTAACTTCCTAATCCATTTTGATTTAAGTAAGTTATTCTTTATATAGCATAATAATTTCAACTATTGTGGGACTGTACATTTACCAAAGATTGGACAGGACAACAACAAAACATAAAACAATTTATCATATATTTAACATACCTTGACTTTTGTTTTCCATAATAGAAACGTAAATGTTCATGCAATCAAAACAAATAATTCACGTCGAACAAGGATTGTCCCGGCAAAAAAATAAAGACAATCCATGTTTATTTAGTTGACTCAAACTGAATATCATTAATTCAAATTTAAATGAAATCTCTTTATTTTTTTTTTTATCTGTTTTTAAGTTTCTTCCATTTTCAGATAAATCTCAATTTGTTATGTATACGAAAAATATTAGAAATATTTTAAATCTCCTATGTTTCCTACTGGCTCAGAAATGATAATAAATATACTTTATAGGATCGCATATAAAATTTGTTTTATAACATATATTTACGCAATTTAATTAAAACCCCTCAATGATATACCGTCAACTGCAACATGAACTTGATCTGTCTTGATGGGGTATAAAGAAACACTTGATCACTTGATACATGCAAAAAAAACATACTTTCTTCAAATAAAATTAAAAATCAGTACAAGCTAGTTGTTTCTTTATTAAGTGTAATATTTGAACTTAAAACATCACTCTATTACATGAAAATTAACAGAATGGCACTCAAAATGTATGGAGCGATGTTTGTTGTTGTCATATTGTGTTTTGGATTGATGGTTCCCATATCATCCAGGATAAATATCTGAAAAAATATTGGAAATAGGTTAACAATTATAATTAGATTTGCTCTAGTAGTAGTAGGTATAAATAAATTATAATAATAATATGGTGGGCAGGCTTTTATTTTATCGACTGTCGATTAGGGTACTTTATATCTGGGTAAGATGTATTTCCCAATGGAGCACTTTGACTTTTATATATTTCGTTTTTTTTCTTTCAATTTCTTAAAAATGACGAAGTTTAAATCATCTACATATTCATACTAAAATTATATTTCAATAAATTCTTAAAAAAGTGTTCGATCGGACTACAAATATTCCAGAAGAGACTCACCACAATTGCTATTGGTGATTGCTGCTGTTCGAAGGCATACCTTAGTAAGAATTCACAATGTTGTAGTAAACTTCAGCAGTATCCTCATCAAATAGATCCATAAACCACAAGATTATGTCCCTGAAAATAAATTTTGTGTAATAGAATAGAACTAACGCTCTTATTTCACATTGTAAATCATATAAAGAAACTTACAATATCTGGTTGCTAAGTCCACTCTTCTTGGTTTCTAATCAACCTAAGCAACGTCTTCTTTGGGCATGTGTCCCATTTTAGCACTCAATGCACTCGCGTTGAAATAAATTAGATTTATCTTTTCAAAAGTTGCGGGCTTAATCTTCTGTCGCAGCCTATATTGATAGATTTTAAACTTTTACCAATTGCTTCGTAAGGAACAAATCGCAGCAAAAGGATTCTCATTGTTATGTTTATTCCTAATAGAACTCTTTAGAACAATCATCAAGAAAGGTATGAGAAATTCGAATGCTCAACTGGGAAATGCCGTCCTAAACCCAGGTCTAAAGTAATTCTAACTATATATTATGGTACATACTCTTCGCTCTATATTTGTGTTTATTTCGTATTATAAAAAAAAATGTAATTTTCTTGATACTTTAATAAATGCTTTCAAAAATATGTATTGAAAAGTGTGTTAAAATATTTAAATTTATCTTGATTAGAGCTATTAAAAGTTGTACTGAAATAAGAAATGAAGTTTGCATGGATACAATTAGAATACAAAAAATCTACGCGAATAGTACCATTAGTTAGCATTTTTTTAATTTGCGCAGATATAAATATATATAAAATATATGATACACATCACAACTTAAAAGCAAATCATTTTTTAAGTTTATATAACACATACAGTTTATTTGATAAAAAAAAAAATGTTTAACCCCATATATATTTTTTGTTTTGTTTTTATATTAATTTTGATTCTTTAATAAACATATTTATTGTTAACAGAATTTTCTACAAATTATCGTACACTGTATATTATACAGACACAGATGGTTTTGCTCACACAATACAATCTTCGATGTAAATGAAAAAAAAAATAATATAAAAATTAAGAAATACAGAAATCATAATATAAATCCTGTTGAATTTTGCTACATATGTATTACATATTTAAAATTAAATACATTTACTTATTTAATTATAGGCTCGGAATATTCAAAAATGTTATGATAGTTAAATAAATGCTGCTTATGATGGGGAGGGGGATGGGGTCAACAAAGCGGCCTTGACAACTAATATGCATATATATCTAGGGTCTTTACATATATATATAAAAAGTATATAAAAACTATATACGACGATTCTTTAACCATTGGTTCTTCTTTTTATAAATATTTTTTTTAAATAAACAAAACATACAAGACACAGAATGAGAGATTGATTATATTGTTAAATTTTAAATAAACATAAGAATCCTGTGCTTGGTTTAAGAGGTGTATTTTTTATTTCTTTAAGAAACACATTTCCTACCGTACTCTAATCCCCACATCCTAGAAGTTCCCAAAAGCTTTAGCTCAGATGAATATGCTGGACAGGCCATGAGATCTATGAAATATATTCTCAAGAATGCGATTGCATGCCGACTTTTAAGAATCGAGCAGCACTATTTAAATGTTTTCTATGATGAAAAAAAATATTAACTTGTCAACCCAGATAGTTTCAGAATTATAATGAACCTTACATTCCTGAAGACTTTGAAACGTAGTTTAAATTGAATGAGCTTATTTAAAGAGATTATTAATAAGTAAAAGTAAACAATATAGATTTGACGTGTAATTTGCAATTATTAAAGAAATGACGATATACATACAAATTTAAAAAAACACTTCAAATATATACATTTTTTTTTATATATGCAAAGCCCTTAATATATATATTAGTATTTACGTATATGATTGTATTTATATTTGTCTGCATAATCCACAATCATTTGTAAAGCTCTGGACATAACTATGGGAATGTCCTTGTCCAAAATTGATATATTGAGATATTGTGACTTAAAAGTTTGATTGGTTTACTTGAAGAAAACTATAATTATATGAAGAATTATTCCAATCTATATATTATGTTGCACATCTATATATAATCGGACAAAGTAACAGAATCATTTTCTTTTAAAACTCATTTCTCAATAAGAAAAATATTGGGTTTTCTGTTTTCTATAGCTCAATGTTATACACACAACGCAATTAGTTTTTAGCAAATGTGGCTGACATTTGAGGGTTTTATACTTATCATGATGGAGTTACATTCCTTATCTGTCAAAGTGTGGAAAATTTAATGGCAATTACTTTCTAAGTAATTTTCATTCAGACGTGTACTCTTACGTGGTGAATCGTTGAAATATAAACTTATCACAAATATTTGTTTGTATAAATATTAATTCATCGTTCATCATCTTTCCAACTTTTGTCGGTCACACTCGTTTTATGCTGGTACTCTAATAATGTATCAATGGATTTGGATTTAATTTTCATTGAATAAAAACTGCCTATGTTTAAAATATTTGGACAAGATAATGAGACAATTCGATTTAAAACTGAATGTGTTGATGTGGGGAGTTCGGGTTGTTCTTCTTCAGCAATCTTGAGACCCCTAACATAAATGTTTGAATTACTTCGAAGAACTGCATCGTGCGGTATAAATTTCTGAAAGAAATTTATTGGATCTGACCGAAAATAGTTTTGTATCCGTTGTAACTTTTGAGCAAGTTTTACTTTACTCTTTTTATATTTCATTTTCAATTTTTGTTGCGAGTTTCCTTTTCTTGCTTCTGCATCTGTACACGTTTTGTCCCTTGCGTTAGAATTTCTCCTCCCTGTAGTAAATAAATCAACTGTAAAGGAATTCGGCATCATTAAAGGAACATATTTTCTGATCAGCACATTATTTTTATATATATATATATATCCGTTGTGAAGTTAATGGAACATTGTCAATTTTATGCGCAAAGAGCTTGTATCTATATGTATCATTAAAAATTTCCATTAAACATTATTCTTATACTTTCTGTTTATAAGAAAAAAATACTTCTTTTATGATTGTTATATTTTTTCCTGTCAGTTTATATGCTTACAAAAATGAGGAATAATCAGGAATACTAGAAAGTAATGATTTGATGATATATGTTGTAGATTAATAATAGACTCACCAGATTCCCAATCTTCGTCGCCTTCTCCACCACCACCCTGGTTAAAATTTGGAGATGATCGCTTACAAGTAGTGTATGACTCCTGTTCAAAGATCTTATCTGATGTAGCAGTGGGCTTAGTAGGAATATTGCAACGATCAAATATACTTGGATTCTCCGAGGTGTTCTCATCATTTTGCCACTTTATTATTGAACCGGATTGTGTAGCGGACGGTTGATTGAACATGTGTAGCTTTTTGATGTCCTGGTTTGAGGCATTGTTAACGCTCAATAAGATGGATTTTGATGAAGACTGTTTGCGTTTGGATGCCATCGCAGGGAACTTCGAGATGGTTGATTTTTCAAATTGATTTTTAGTCTTAAAAAACGAATACATATTCAGAAATAAATATTTGACTTTTATCAAATTTTGTTTGCACTTACAAGTTTTCCATTTTGCTCCATTTGATGAGATTTAGTTGCACCTGTTTCATCACTGGTATGAAATGGACCATTACGTTCAAAAAAACGGCTTGAGGACGGAGTGTTTAAATCGGAACCCTCACTATTTCGTTTATTGCTCAATTTATTTTTTACTGAGGGTTCAGTGGGTGTACACTCGGAACGTTTTTCTTCTTCAAATACCATAGAGATCTAATAGATAACAAAAAAAAAAACGAAAAACATTTAATTATCATTAATGGGCTCAGTGTCTGTTTATATTTGTTTGCATTAACATTTATTTACCTTGAAATCCTTTGAAAACGATTTATGATCTTTATCTTTATGTGCACCATCAATTTCGGATTTATTTAAAGTATACATGAACTTGGTGTTAGTTCCATCGTTTTCGCAAACTAAAAAAAATAAATGTATAATTTGTATAACTATTTATTAATATATTCCTAGTGCTACAAGGATTTTATTGCATTTATGAAGATGTTTAAAAGAAATAATTATCTATAATCTACAATCAAATTTAGCATAATTTGTTTTTAATTTTTATAAACATAATACATACCAGAATAATTTTGCACAAAGAATGTATTAACCCAGACGTGGCAAATTAGCTTTCTTGATGTTTTTTGTGTAAGCTCAACTTTAATATCACCAGCAACTAACAACGGTGAATTGCTTATATCCAATATAGAAGTATCTTGGAAATCAATTGTCCATGTTTTCAGTCGCTAATTAAAATAAGAGTATAAACGTATATAGTTATAAATAAAACAATAAAATACAATAATACATACATGCGCCTTAACATTTTCAGTTTCAGAGTTCTTCATGTCAGAAATCGAACATTCCACAGTACCAAGATTATGCAAGTAGCTTGTCTCAGCAAAACGAATTTCACAGACCTTGTTTCAGAAATAAGCAACAATAGTCAATTATATATAATAGTATAATTATGTGTTTTTTATACTTACGTAAAGACTTATTTGTTTATATGGTACATCTGGGATTAAATTTGAATAATACTGAACATATCTACGTTGAGATGGAATTGTAACTCCTTTTCGATCTTTCGTACGTTTTTCATCATACCAAGCCAGTGCTTCGTCTGCTGTTTTTTTCAGTCCACTATGAACCAAGTACGCACAAATCATAGTACCTGTAAATTACCATATTAAAAATCATATAAGGTTTTAAATTAAACAAACATAAAAAAATATTAAACTTTTCTTACCAGTTCTACCTTTTCCAGCTTTGCAATGCACGGCCACGACATTATCCGAATCTGCCTTAAGCCAATTGTCAACATCATCACAAAATTGTTGAATTAATTCAATGGGCGGAGGGTTATGATCCTCAAATGGAAATTTTGAAACTCTCTGCAAATGTTTGGATTAAATTCTGATTTTGAGATCATATTAAATATACAAACTTACCCCATGAAATTTATTGATGTCGTATTTCCGTTCTTCACAAAGATTATAAATTTTGTAATGATTTTCGTGGTTTTTCTCTAACAACTTATACACCTCGTCAAAGGGATTTCTGTAAATGCCTTCCAATTTGTCAGGCGCCGGATATCCCATTGCAATAATATTTCTCCAAATGTCTAGATAAACAAAATATATTAATCAATATAAAATAGATATGAGCATATTCAGTTTATTTAAAATGTATACTAACAGGTAAGATCCAAGTTAAATCCATCCTCTTTGTAACGTATACGTTTCTTGCTCACTGCATTACGTATGGCATTGGACATAATGGATATTGTATTTGCCATAGGATGATGTAGGTTGTCTTTTATAAATTGTATTTATAATATTATTATTATAACTATTTATTTTGATTTATGTTTCATAATTTATAAGTCCCTTCACATCATCAGTTCTATTACAAACGTTCTTGAGAAAACCATTTTGGGTACAATCCTTTAAGACCTGCAAAGAAATCAATTAAGCAAAAGGTTTATATATCCATACACTAGATTATAGTAGATAAGAAGACTTGAATAGTTGTAGGCTGGTATCTATGTGATGAAATCAATATTAACTTTAAGGAATTTCACGGATTTCGATAACAATAAAGACAAACGCAATAATTTTTGTTTCGGAAAATATTTGGGCAATCGACTTATGATTTTTTTGGCTCATATCAGCACGTTTGAAATCCAACCAAATCAGGTCTTTTTCCATTCCCAATTTCGATCGGAAAGCTTGTAATTGAAGCTATTGACAGTTCTGAATGAAAAGCAGCCGAACATTTGAACAGGTCTGAAATTAATTACGAATATGCTTCATCACAGCTCATCTCTGAATAGATTTAAACAAATGCGCAGCATTAAAGTCCTCGTTTTATGTTACAGCAAATATTATCTTTTTATAACAATAAACACTTTTAAATAATAATATTCAAAGGATCAGTTTTGTTACATACTTCAGCATAATAGTATTATCAATATATTTGTCGCTAACATACAAACATACATAAGTATGCACGTACATACGAACACATTGTATGTAATTTATCGAACCGAATTTACTAGCTACCTGTGTTACACACTTATGCCTGTACATAGGTATGTACATATGTTTGCAGCGTACATTTGCAATCCTTTTCATCTATGATGCAAGTTCAATCAAAAGGTTTTTTAAGAAAATTTAAATACATACATATGCCTGTAAAATGTACATCACCTATTCAAATTTACATAAATACATACATATGTATGTAAATAAGAACGAGTTGAATATGTAGCATATGTATGTATATATATTTATATATATATATATATAACGTGCACGCACACATACACATGTATCTTTGTAAGTATATAGCAGTCATCACAATAATAATCACAATAAGGCTAGAAAGAAATTAGGCAGAAAAGGAACTTACAAACGTGAATTCGGGTTTGCACAAGTAGAAAGGTGCTAATAAATAGATGAAAATTATATACTTCAAATGCTAAAGAAAAATGGCATTTTGTTCAACTCTTCCATACGTGCATGTGAACTAATATATGTACATATGTATGTATGCACATATGTATGTACACGCTCGTGTATATGCATGCATACATATGTAAGTAAATTGATGTATGTACATACATGTAACACACTCGGAACGCCACTTAATCGCCTTTGCACGTTTTAACACAATTCTTTAGTTGTATATAAATATATATATTATGATATTTCCATTACAATTATTGTTGAATTTAAAAAAAAAATTTTCTTCAACATTTTTGCTATAGAACTTCAAGTTAATTTAGTATCCCTCTTACATATGTACATACATATATCACTTATTAATCACAAATAATGTTGTTTAACACAATTTTCATATGTTAGCTTGTGCTCGCAAAATAAAATAAAAAAACCTAAACAATGTCCATGCACTTTTAGTGATATTCTCTAGTTTATATGCCAATAGTAATATCTAACGTGAGCCACAGGGTGATGTTGGTTGCCTTTAAAACTCTTAATAGTAATACATAAATATTATCGATATATACCGACGATATGTCCTCACTTACACAAAATAAATAATTACAAGGCAGCATATTTGAACTATCGCGTTATTCGTTGACTTCATAAATCGCGTTGTTGATGACATCGATATTCACAACTTAATCAAGTAATTTTTAAAATCAATGGTTAATATAAAAATCAAGTAAAATACATGTATTTGTGCATGATTTAAAATTAATAATGACAGTATAAATCCGAATATTCAAGTAAAATTGCAGTACCAGCACTATATAAAGTCTACTTATGCACTTATCTTAATTTTACTCTCGTAATATTTTCATTTATAATCAAATATTGAATATAATTTTAATTGATAAACCCATTAAGGATTTTTTTCAATAGTTTCAATAGTTTAAACATTTTCAGGGATGTGGCATGTTTTTTTTATTTCCTCACCTCTGAAAGTCGTATTCTTTAGCTTTGGTTGTGCGTCGCGTCATTCGATTGACGTGGTTTCCACTTCGCTTGCATGATATTGATTAACTTTTCAATATTCCTTATAATGGTTAAGACTAGGCAACATTTTTCATCTACAAATCTAATAATAATCCGTTTTACCTTGCTTTATGCGCGACGGAAACCAAATGAAATCGACACAGAGGAACGACAGGATCTTGGTCCTTGGGTCATAACATATAATAATCTTTTCTGAGCCGCTGCAAGATCAAACCAATACAGATGCCGGAACACCAAACTAAATTTTATAAGATCAGCAGAAACACGTTCCTAAGCTGTATACACAAAATTAATCGAAAACAAGACAGGAACAGATATTCTCTGTATGCCAAAACTATATATTCTTGCTATGATATTAAAATATTGACAATATTCGACCGATCGTTCCTGTGATATAGTCCTCCAATTTGAATTAGCGTATAAACACGTTTGCATATTTGTTTTTGTAAAAGAAAGTCCATTGCCGTCGGCTGTGTGCAAACTTCTCTTAAGCAAGCTAAAATACAAAATCAATTTGCTTGTTATCTCTTTTTGTTGACCGTACGACTGCGTCAAGCACTTTTATTGTCACTTTCCGTCGACCGAATCGAAACACATGCATCGTTTATGTACAATTCCACATGATTAGTTTACGTTGGTGTGTGCATTTCCATTTGAAATATTTGATTTCCACTGATCTAGAGCATAATCAAACTTAGATGTTTGGTTTAGTTGAGATATATCTCATACAATATTTATGCGTACCTTGTTATACACAAATAACAAAACTACAAATTGTTGAAAGCAGAAGAAAACTAATTTAAAATATTTGGTTAATTTTATTGATATCAACAATCCATAAAACAACACAATATCATATAAATCTTAAGTTAAGTAATAGGATAGAAATTGCCAAAAAATATTAATTAATTAAGTCTCTAATAATGACACTTAGTGGAAGTTTTATTTCTCAGTCCGGTCAGCTATACCTCTATTGACTGTCAGGTGCAGTCAGTGTCATTATTAGATCCTGCAACTATACATGTAAAAAGAGTTAGTAATACAAAAGATGAGTAAGGGTTAAAGAGAACTAATAGCTTTACAAATTTATAAATAAAAAAAGACGAACTTAGCATTTAAAACAAGTCACAAGAAAATATATAATAATAAGGAAGAAATAAGATAAAGAAAGAAAGCTAAGACGAAAGGGGAGTAAAAATAAAAATGAGGAATTAAATTGAATTTAGGAGGACAATAAACAGACAGAGCGAGCCAGGAAAAATAAATGAAACTCTTAAATATCTTTATTAAAACTTAAAACACGAAAAGAGCTATATAAAGCGTCGTTAGTTGTTCATCTTCACAGGACTAAGAGAAGATAGTAGAACCAATCTCACCGATAATCAATTTACGTTGAAGACCAAGACATGTAGTAGGTTTAAAGTGAAAAGAATAATTTGCACACTGAACAACATGGATTGATCGTTGTTTTAGCTGTTGTTAATTTCTTAAACGAAAATATTTACTTTAGCAACAAAGCTTTTCATAGTCATATTAGTTTGATGCTTTACTGATCTTAAAAAAGAACACGATAAGAATGGTATATTCGAGTTTACCTTGTCACCAATCCGAGATCCACAAACACATATATTTTTATATACAACACGTTTAAATCAAGCAGTTCAAATCAGTTCACGGCCACTTTTAAATGGTAAGCGGTTATGCCTGCTTCTGTATTCTTGTACAATTATTTTCTTCAGTGTTCATTTACCGGTTGTGCTGAAATGTGCACATCATTTAAATCGCGTATGTCAAAAAATTATGCTCATGTATCGTATGCATACCTCCTACATACAATTGGCTTCTCTAGCTCCTAGCCTCCGAGATCAGTGTGTTCATACAGACAGATGGACCGACAGACAGACAATGCCAGATCGACTAAGCTATTGATACTGATCAAGAATATATATACTTTATATGGTCGAAGATGCGTATTTATGCCTGTTACATACACTTCAACAGTTTTATGGTCCCTGTAAAAATGTGTCACAGAATTTATCTTTGGCCAATAGTTGTTTGGGAGGGATCTCCACCGGCCGGCTTCGATTAACTTATGCACTATCTGAATACCTGATTGATTGATCACAATTTAACGAAGTTAAATAAATCCGTTGCAAACTGAATGCAATTTAAAGATGACACCACGCTCACTTTTAAAATACAACACGATATGTGAAATACGTTTCTGACATTTTATTAGAATTATGTATTCTAGGTTTTTCGGTAAAACTAAGTCCGTATATATTTTGTTTTAAATATATATATCTTAATTATTTTTAGTAGTTGGCTAATTTAGTTCTTAAATTTGAATATTTTTCGCTTTAAATTAAAAAAATTTATTTGATGCAATTGTATGTAAAATAAATAGTATTTGACTTTTTTTTGTTTTTTTTTTAAATTTTTTTTTTTACCAAAGCTGATGTACTAGCGTAGAAATCTATTAAAAGATCATATTCCCTTATTAATTAGAAACCAAATCTTAAAATGTGTGTTTAATACATATGTATGTACATATTAGCAATGCTTCCTTTATGGTAGCTGGATCGCATCAGTATCGCACAGACGTTTAATATTCATTTTATTTGCAGCTTCAAAGGTTTAAAAGGTTTAGGTTGAACATTAGAAACGATGATTACCGACCGGTGAACGAGATCTAAAGCGTCCTCCACCCTGTCCACCGTTGCGGCCATAGCTGGAACTGGTGCCACCACCATAACGGCTGCTTTCACGCGCTCCACTGTAGACATCGCGGCGACTGAAGCCATTGCTGCCCCCATCTCTGCCATTGCCACCATACCCGCCACTGGAGCGACCGGAGCTGTAGCCGCGTTCCAGGTGACGGCTACTTGAACTACTTGAGCCACGCTGCTGTCTGAAGCCACCGCTGCTACTGCTGTTTGTTATACTGTGTCTGCCGCCGACATCACCACGGCGTCCTCTGTCCCCGGGTCCACCGCGTCTGCCTTGCCGTGGTCGACCTTTAGATATTTCAACACGTAACTGAGAGCCCAACAGTTCTGAGCCATTCAAAATGTCACATGCTTTTTCGGCATCGTCGCGATGCTCAAATTCAACAAAGGCAAATCCGGGCGGATTAAATGCAATCCACACAGAATTCAGTTTGCCGTACTTTGTGAATTCGCCCTCTAAGTCATCTTTCTTCACCTTATCAGTTAAATTGCCGACATATACTCTAGTTCCTCGTTGATCACCCATGTCGGTTTAGTTAAAATATCTGTCTTACCGCAGATAATATTTAATCAATATTTTTTTGCACCACACTCTAGCTCGATTTTTTGTATGTACATCAAAAGTTCTCATTCAGGGTGACCAGATATTATTTAGGGTATTTGTTCCTTCTAAACTAGTTCCATCATCCGAATTTCAATTATTCTTGATTTTTAACTACTCATGTTTATACCAACCACATATCGTATATTTGGAATGACGGAATGGAATTCGAATTCATGTGAAAGTGTTTTCGCAGATAATTTATTGTCAATAAATTCTATTTTTCTTGTTAAATTATTTATATACGATACAATTTTTTTGGAAAAGTCTTAATTTTCTAAATATAATTCACTATCAGTTAAGAATTAAATTTATGCAAAATATTCTAAAAAGAAGAACGCCTTATTAAAATGAATATTACTTGTGTGCCAAGTTCGTGCATTCCATTCCACATCATTCCACATCTACATGATTCAAATAGCTGACCATATATTTTGCTTTATATTTTGTTTTAAAATTGTTTAGCCGTAATTAGTTTTTACTTAATTTTTTAAAATAACATTAAAATTCCTTAAATTTTGCTTGTTCAAAAATCGATTGAGCTATCTTTAGAATCGTTTTGAGCCGTGCAATATTGCTAAGTTACTGCGATGTCTTATCTTACGATTATCGGCAAGAAAACGTTAAACAGGTATGAAATAAATTTTAACACATTTTTATTATGTTACAAGTCAAGATTAAGTAATTGCAATAAATTGTACTTACAATGTACTTACAACAGCAGATAAGCAGCTAATTGACGACAAGTTAATTGTTGAAAATAACATTTTATAGTTTTTATATAATTCAATTTGTAATTTTATTTGAATAGCATAAGATCCCAAGGATCAAATATTGATTACTGTGATCTGAAATTTTTCGGTTGACTCTGTAGTTTGTTAACAGTGCGCTGCAGCGGCTCCAATCGATTTCCCAATTTCCACTCAGACAAGTTTTGTCATCGATATCAACGCGATAACTCCTGAATGGTTTCTCTACTAGAGTGTGTGCGTTTGAAAGCAGCTTGCAAGCAGCAACGGTATTGGTTTAGCTCGACCACCATCAGATAATTTTAAAATAATAAAATGAATTAACTTGTTGATGCTGTATATAAATGGTATATAAGTGCCGCCTCGCCTTGGCGCTGCCATGACCCATTGCATACTTTAAAAGAGGAAAATAAAAGTAATGCTTATGAGGCTTTGTGTTGATGATATGTAGTTTTACTAATAACAAGAAGAAAGGCTATGATCAACTTACTTATACTCTTGCAACTCCTTCAAAAATTGAATTTTCGATCGATCGTATGTATACCAGCGATCAATATACTTACAATAGGAACAATCGGTCGAAAAGTGCTCGTTTGAAAAATTTTGTTTTTAAGATATCAACACTAAAGTTGGCTTTCAAATTGCAAGGGTTTTTAGCGTCTGCGAGCCGTTGATAGCCGTTTCTT
This sequence comes from Hirtodrosophila alboralis, assembly GCA_035043045.1. NCBI lineage: Eukaryota > Metazoa > Arthropoda > Insecta > Diptera > Drosophilidae > Hirtodrosophila > Hirtodrosophila alboralis. The sequence continues at coordinate 196,409 of JAWNNH010000480.1, read as the reverse complement.
TCTATTTCTTTTTTATATATTTGCTGTCTGTATGTATATTAAAAATATCAACAATTTATTTAAAATCTTTTTGTTTTTATTTTTTAAATTAAATATTATGATGCAATAACAGGGAATATAATACATAGTTATTAGTGATGATCTCTAGTAATTATTGAAAGAAAGGGTTATCCGTTATAGTGGATTTCCATTGATGGATGCGTTGAACGCGTTTGCGTTTCACATCGAAACTCGCACGTTCAAGTCTTTTGCTATTTGCATAGGATAAAGCCGAGTTTGGGATGAACTATGCCAACTCGTTTTTGGTAGAATTTAATAGATTGCGTTGCTGTTAGCTCAATTTTGCGAAAAACAGCTGTTTTCAACAATCACAATTTCAAAATTAAGCCGCGAAAATTAAAATGATAAATATCTCAAAAACAATCCCTATAACTGCAGAGCCTCATACGTTTATAATATTCCATATAAATGATGACGTTTCTTACAGCTTCACTTTTATTTTGCTGTCTTAAAAAAAAAACAAGATTTGTGACAGTGGGCCCTTATAAATATATACACCTGTATCAAGAACCTAATTTACTTTATTATATTATCATATTTGTGATGATGGTCAACCAAAACAAAAGTAACCGCTGATTACCCCATTCTATAATTCAAAGTATCAATTGCATATGTTGCCTTTGGGCGCTGCTCAAGATGGCACCCACCTGCTACAAGTTCTAGAAGTTGTAATTCGTACCACAGCACGATATTGACATTTCATATTAAGTGCATATGCTCATTTGAAATTGCACTTGTAATAAAAATTCTGTTGGTTAAATTTAAAGAATATTTATTAATTTGCTTACAGAAGATTTGACCCTTGCAAACAAATGATCAGCTGATTGCAAACGCATCCAGTGCAGTAGAAACAGCATCCAAGACCTATCGCGTCAGCCTGCTATCGATGGCATGACGCGTTTGTGTGGAAATCGGCATCGTAGGTCGCGTTGGTTGGAGCCTCATAAGCCTTCGTCGCTGGTCGCTATTATCTAGGAGATTAATAGCTAGTTGGTTAATACATTCATCCTGCACGTATGTTGCATGAGTCGACTTTCCGGCATTGATGACAATGTTCCATCTTTCAAGCCATGGTTGTACATTGTCAAGTGCGTATTGTAGCCGTATCGCTGCCAATGTTATTGTGTCAGCTGAAACTAGGAACGCAGTATCGTCTGCATAAGTGCAGGTGGTGAAGTGTCTATCCACTGGAAGCGATTTAGTTATAGTTTCAAATATATTTATTTTATATCAACAACATGACTTTTACTAACATATTGGAGCAAAAGACTACTTAAGCATATACAGAAAATATTCACTGCTAGATTTTTTATGAGGGAGTGTGAAATAACTAAAAGACAACTAATTTGCTTGATTTTATAACGTGCGGTAGGACCTGCAAATAAAAGTGCAATAGGCAATATTGTTAACTCAATACTATTATTAAGATATTGCTGCCCTTTATAATAAAATAATTCGAATATTAAGCAAAGGCCAACTGGAACAAACAGACAATTAGTGGCATAATGCGATAAAATGTAGCCAATGATCGAAGCTATAAAAATGTGAGCCCTGCTCTTAATAAATTTGTTTGGAACATCGTTGGTAGCCGAGTCAATGTTTGGGGTTGAAATAAAAGGACGATAAGGAGCTTCGTCTTGAAACAGTGTAGTTCCCACAGGAATATTTGGTTCCACCTCTGGATCTGAGTATTCCACAACTTCCGGGGTATCTGCAAAATAGATGAAAATGCACATTTAGTTATATTTAAATAATAATTTAAACTATTTAATAATGTAAACTATTTTAAAGTATATGTGTTTCTGTACCCTTGCACCTCGCAAAACGTATAATAATTTTGTCACGAAATGTGCAATGCATAAAACGGACGTCTCTGACCCCATAAAGAATATAAATTCTCGATCAGGACGAAGAGTGAATCGATATAGACACATCTGTCTGTTTTCCCTGTTTCTATATTAACTAGTATTTTGTCTTTGAGCTAGATTGTTTGAATTTGACACAGATGAAAAAGGCAATTTTGCCTCTAGAAGGCAAAGCTGTATGATATCATACAAATTTCGCTGCTACTTTCAACTACTACAATTTCGCATAATTTGGGTTTGTGAGTCGAAAATTCGAAACCGAAAACTGTGCTCATCTGTTTCTTCGTCTCTTTTGATTTTCGTTCACTTATTATGTTACTTAATGACTTACAACTCTGACGCGTGCTGAGCACATTTTGGTAAGTTTATTGAAAAAGTGTTTTAAAAGCCATGTAAGTAGTATTAAGTATATTTTTTTTGTAACTATTTTATCTAGTTTATGGTACTAACTATATATTTAATATTTTTCTTTCTGTGTGTAAAGCGCATTATGCATTAAACGTTTAACAAAACCAAGACGACGCTTGCTGCTTTTTTTTTTTGTTCTGCCTTTATTAATTGCTGCGGAGTAAATACATGTAAGTATCGTATACCATATCATACATATGTTTTATAAACATATGCTAATTATATTTGTTTTTAACAGGAACGTTCAAAAAGGAAGAGTACATACCGGCGGGTTATGCGAAGCAAAAAAAATCCGCGCCCCGTGCAAATAATTAATTAAAAAATTAAACACATATAAATCTTTGTTTCTCAGTGAAAACTGCATGAAATGCAATTTTGCCTTCTGCTAGAAGGCCTTCTGCATGTGCAATTGGGAAGGGAAACTAGAAACTTCTAGCAGAAACTAGATATCAATCCCGAGGGTTTTACGAAGTTGACCCAAAAACAACAACCTATACAAAAACGTCTTACCAAAGAAACAGGAATTCTTTGTTTAGTGCCTGTATAAAAGCGAATTAAGGACACATATATTACTTCTGTATGAAGAAGTAAGGATGCAAGAATGCCTTCTGTATCTGGGTGCCCACTGGGTATCTGCCTATTTTTTAAGTCTAAAGGTATACCATACATATGTGTGTACCATATTAACAGCAAGTATGAATGTACGTATGTACGAATGTGTGGCTATGTTTTTACATAATAATATTGCAAGTTACAAACTAACTTCGATTTGCTTACCGATATTATTGGCAATAACTCTAGGTTTGCCATTCAATCTTTCCAGCCGGGATTTAGCCGTCTCCAAAATTTTCTTTCGACGGGATTCCCTTCGCAAATCCGCTGCGGATAGTTGAGGAATCTGCTCTGCTGCTGAATCCATTTAAAATTTACTTAAAAAATGTCTATTGTCCAAAAATTCTAAAAGTGTTGTACTTTTGCAGGCATTTCTTATCATATGGTTGCTAGAGCTGAGTCTAATTAATCGGAAGTAGTTGAACTGAACCACTCTTTGAACTGAATGAACCAGGGTTCATCTTAATCGATAGTTTATTTCATATTTAAATTGTTTCAATTCCATTCATAATCGTTATCTTGTATTTGTTACTTTATTTCAGTTAAATACAAATAATAAATCGCTAATTCGGAAATATTCAGAAATTTCTCTAACCAAATAGTTCCTCTATAATTAATTTAGCTTTGTATGGTTTTGAATATTGATTGGGTCGAAAATTTGGATTTAAGAATTACTTGTACTTTATTTACTGTGCTTCAATATATTCAATATCATTTTTACGATTTTAGTCAAAATGTAATAACCTAATCACATGAGTATACATACACATATATTTTATTTTAAACAATACTTTAATAGGAAAATAAATGCTTAAAACAAAAAGGTTTGTGTATAAATATACGTATGTACATACGTAAAAACTTATCATCTATGTATTTTTAACTTAAGCATTTTCCTGCTTAAGGATGCCAATATCTTTAAGCAACTGATCAATATCCTTGGGACTTGCATTTTCGTCCAACTTTCTATCCCATTGCATTAACTGAAAAAAGAGATTCCGATATTAATCAAAATTTTAACACCATAAAATTATATTAACCAACTCGCTCCAGTTCAGTACGTAATGCAATGACTGCCTTTTCACGATCAGCTACTAGTTCTTCAAGATACTGATAACGTAGTTTTTTCCGAGCTCGGCATTCCCGTGCACTTTGTCTGCTCCGCTCTAAACCAAATGTAAAATTTTAATATACATAATTTATTGTTTATTTATATTTTTACCAAGTTTTGCTTTTATATCAACTTTTTCTGAAGATGTTTTTCTGCCAGGCTTTCGTCCCCTCCGTCCACTTTCCTTTCGTTCCTGAAAAAAGAAACATTTTGAATGCTATTATATTTTGCATTGAATTGTGGCTATTAAAATACTAACAAATATGAAAATGTTTTTAGATTGCTTTACATATGTAATTGACCTACTTAGTTTTAAAAATACAGTCCTTAGTTGAACAATAAATATGTAGCATATCTAAGTGACGCACATATGTATGTATTTTATGTTCTTACATACATACATACATATTTACATGGATGAATTTGTGTACAAAAGTTACTGCGTAGTTTCGCGTTATAAAAATACACTTATAAATTAATACTTACAGTGGAACTGGCTTCTTCTGCTATAGCCATTTGAATGCTATCACAATCCATAATAATTAATTTGTATTTTTTATAATTTATTGTTTATATATTTTTATAGCTTAGGTATTATTTTAGTGGCATCTATTTTATTAGTTTGTTTTGTCAACATCGATAGATCAACTTTTTACGATATATCGAAATGAAACATAAAGGGTATTCCTTTATTTAATTTTAAACTATCGGCTTTAGGAATGAAATGGCATATTTGGAAATGGACAGTTTTCTATCAGCAATGTCTATATTATATTAAAATCTAATATGAAGGATAATTAGTCGCAAAATCGTTTAAGAACAATTAAGAAATTATAGCTCGGTTTATAACTGAGACCAAAGGCACTTTTTAAATTTCAAAAAGTCGGTTCGCTCCAAGTTAGAACACGTTACAAAATACATTATACATATGTACACATAAGACCAATATTATTTGATACAGAGGTATTCTCTATCACATGCTTATCGTGCTATGCATTTAGAAATAAAGTAAAAACAAAAAGTTTTTGGATATAATTATTTGTTTGATCATTTCAATTTATTAAATGGGTTAACAATCTATATGAAAACCTTAAAAGGAAATAAAGGCAATATCCTACGACTTTTCTAAGCGCTTGGGTCCATATAAAAGGACATAAGCGCAATGCCAGTCACCACCGCCAGAAAGTCGTAAAATTTCATCGGTGGTTACAGATGTTACATCGTCATCGTCAAATTTAAACCAAATATCGCCACTTGAACGTACCCAGGCTACATAATGACCCGATGAACTGGAGCGACCCTTATGAGTTAAAACAGCTTTCAGCGTATAATAGCCGGAATTGTTGCTACCTAAATCGTCTTCAAACCAGAATTTTTCATATTTGTTTTCGTCATTTTCATCTTCAATTTCGAGAGATGTTGCAGTCTTTTTTATCTGCGATTCGACATCCATCTTTTTGTCCTCCAGATCTTTAAATTTGGATCGCATCGGGCATAACTTATTTTGCAATTCTGGTGTACACAACTCAAAGGCATCAAAATCGATTGGAAATTTTATATCTTTTAAGACTTTTGCATTAATGCCTTCCTTTCCTTTATATTGAAATCTTACAAATTGAACGGTGAGATAAGCTGGTAGCCGATTTACCAAATACTAAAGAAAAAAATAAAATTATTTTTTGTATTCATTTATACTATCATTTTAGGTCTTACATTTCTTGTATAATGAGCATCACGACCCAGTGATTCTGAGTTTTTAACAAGCTGTTCTTTCATTTTCTACATAAAATAAAAAGCAGAATCTGAATATATATTAATTAAGTATATTTCAAGTAATATTTACCGATTTTAAGCCACTTTGCATATACTTAACTTCCATTGATATAAAGCAACTTAGCTGCAAAAAATTCTCGTTTGTTATTGTGGCAGGCTCGTCGGGAGCTTCATCTGCAGTCATTTTAACTTCAAAGGTTCCACCGAAGAATTGTTCAATAAATGAGCTGAAAAAGCAAGTAAATAAAAATTCTTAAAACTTAACCAACATATATTAGTTTTAAATTAACAATATCCTATGTACAAATACCTATCCAACAAACACTATGTAATTCATTTTTCATGTTTTTCATAACTTACTTATGCTTTTTCTTTTCGGCAACGGTGTTAACAGCGTCTTGGCTCAAAGGCACAAGTTTTTGCTGAAGCATTTTCAGAATCTCCGACCAACATTCATTTGCATCTTGCTGTCTATAAGTGCCATTTTCGCCCGTTTGTGCAAATTGTGGTGACGCACGGTGTAAGGCCTGCAATAACACTATTGGCGTAATAGTTGTGCCTTTCTCCATCTGTGCAAATACTATTTTCATGGCCGATGAAATAGTAAATGCTGATGAGGTGGCATCAGACCCATCGTGCCGAAAGCTGTCCAAGGCCTTACGCAGTTCGGGAACGGCCCTTAAGCATTGGACAGTTGCATTCATATAGCATGTATTGCCGAGATTGGTTAAACCGGCTGGAAGGCGCATCTACAAATCGCAAATATGTATGAATTAAATTAAATGTGAATGTTGTGATATTTGGAAACGTAGTAATAAAACTAATAAAAACTTCAAATTACCGCAGTGGCCTGTTCGGCATCATTCATGTCCTCAATAAATTTAACTGGTGTTTGGGGCACCTCTGGCACTTTGTCCTTAGAGCCCAATAGTAAAACTACAGCTCCCTACAGAATAAGAAATATTATTGGAGATCACCAAAATGTATGGTATAGCTTACATCCTTTAATTGCAAATTCCATTCATCATCTTTAAGTATTCCACCTTTGCACATAATTTTCTGTCGTTCCGGTTGAACCCCTGTTAGCGCAAAAAGTTGAGCTTTAAATAATATTGGCTCCTCATCGGTGTTCACATCAATATCAGGGTAAAGTTCGCGACCCCATTTCACTTTTACTGAATAAAATGAATCATAAGCAATATCCAAAATTATTTAAATTCATTATATTTACCTTTGAAGGACGGCATTTTACGACCACAAAAAAAAATCTGAATTAGTTTCTTTAAAATATCAAAGTCATACTGATAGAGGTGGAATTAGGGATGGCAAACAATCGTATCGATTACTATCGATATTACAACATTTATTCATGAATTGTAATGGTGAGTTGACACCTCAAACGTTAGGTCTTTTTTAATATAGAAATTCTAATCTTCGGTGGAGCATTCTATAAATTTATTTAATGAAAATAATTAACTTATTTATTTAAATATCTTCAAAAATAACATAGTTACAATATTTTTCAAAAATTTTAACAGGTTTGTTAAAATTTGAAGAAACCTAGTGTTCTGTTAGTTTTTGATCAAGTGCTAGTGTTTCATTCGACTATGGAATATGTTGATATTTTTAATTAAATACATTTGTCCCTGTATTAAAATTTATCATTTTTTTTTTTTTTTTTTAAATTTCAGATTTATATATGAATACCATATATAAAATAGCGATCGGTTTAATGTTTTTGATATTAAGCAAACGGTTGAAGATCAATATCTATTATTTTTACTGATAAAAATAAAACTAAAATAATCGAAATATTAAATTAAATTTTTTTGTAAATATAGTCGCTTTATTGAATTTCTTATTTTCTTTGATAGACAATTCTTCAAACAAAGTGTTTTATTCCATCAATATGAATCGTTTTTTTTTATCGATTAGGGGGTGAAATATTTTGAATCAATCTGTCTCGATTTAAGTTTTTGGTCTATCCATGGTCTTAAAAATGCAACACTTGCATATACTCCGGGTACATCTTTTTCACCGCAACCGATACCCCAAGCAACAATGCCAGCGGATTTAAAACGGTTTGGTTGCCCCTTAATGGGACATACTAATGGAGAGCCACCATCGCCTTTACATGTATCCTTATCCTTTTCTCCTCCAGCACACATAAAACTATCGTGCAATATAAAATGTTTTCCAAGGCGTGTGTTACGTAAGTTATTTTGGCATGTCGCTCTTCCAACAACGGGCAAATCTATTTTTTTGAGGATAACTTGATATTCTCCATCTTTGCCAAACTTATTTTTTCCCCAACCAGTTGCATAACAACGATCATGGTCAAATTCATCTCCATGATTTGGCAGACAAACCGGTTGAATATTACTCTGAAATTCAAATGGGTTTTCTAAAAATAGCAGGGCAACATCATTATAAAGTGATCCCTTATTATACTGCTCATGATAAATAATCTCCTTTACGTAACGATCCTCATGTGGAACTATCTCTGTTTTCGTTTGTGTATCCCATTCACCAGCCCTGACTGAAAGCAAATAAATAGTTATTATTATCAGTATTATTCTCATTTGTAAATAAGCTTACCAATCAGAGATTTAGCTTCTTTGTTATGAACGCAGTGGGCCGCTGTCAATATTACGTCAGGTGTTATTAGAGCACCTCCACATTCATACAAGTTCAGTTGGTTCTCCTCACGTAAAATTGCAACCATCCACGGGAATTCGCCGAATTCAGCTTCCTGATTTAGGTTACCAGTTATTTTAAAGCCAACTCCATTGGGATTTTGATAGCCACAACCTTCATTTTCAACTTTTACAATTGGAATATCCGGCTTATCTCTCTTTGTAAAAATTAATAAATTAATACAAGGAATATTAACTTTTATTTCAAATTGTTATGCTGTAAATGTACCTTATTTGGGAGAGCACAACAGACATCCAAATAGTTTTTGCAGGGTGATCCGGTATCTATTCTAATATCTATTATGTTCTCTCCACTGGTATTAATTGTATCGTTTGAGCATAGCCAACGAGGAACACATTCTTTTTCATCACCGCATGATTCATATTGATTTCGTACGTTAGATGTCTCTGGAGTTGGCGATGGGTTTGGTGCTGGTATATTACCTCCATTCGTTGTTGGCTTTGGTGTTGGGCTGATAGGGGTAGGGGTATCACCCGTTTTGAAAATTTCAGCAAGTAGATCGTCTAAGGAGGTATCCTGAGCCAGGCAGGTGTATGCCATTAGGAGACATAATATAAAACACTTAACTTCCATAATTGGTTCTAAAAGAATATATTAATAATTTTTATAATCAAAATAGATCTTATGAAAGCTTTTACGGAGACCTATTATAGCCGCCATATGTCTTAGATATTATATTCTTAACATTTAAAAAGTTTAAAAAACACAACATTTTTTGATAGGTTGAGAAAAAAAGAAACAAAATAAACCCTTAATTAAGCCCAATGATCTGGCGAGAATTATTACGTCAACAAATTTCAAAACTTGTTTTTCTGTTAATAAATTAAAGAACTATTACTAATTATTACATTATCACTAAAAATCTAAAATTTAAATGATAATAACGAAACGCAACCCAATATAAAACAAATCTTATCTGTGTTCCACGTATAGTAGTGTATAACGTTTTTCTAGTTTCTGAGAACCATGCTATTTACTTCAAGACGGACATGGTCATCGATTAGCGATGAATTTTTAAATTATTCATTCTCATTCGTTTTTTTTTTTCTTAATAATGTTGAAGATACCTCATTCTCCTTGTGACATACATACGTACTGTATACATTAACTATTGTGTGTATGTGTGTGTATATACCCATTGCACAACACTTTGTACTTATGAATAATAAAGCATTTTCAATAAAAATGACTTTAAAATTACTGCATATCAATATGTATACTACCTAATTTACTAAAGGAAAAACCGGTTTATCATTCAAAGTCACATCCTATGTATGTACATACATATGTATATATATAAAAACATATGTACGCTTGTAGCCACGTAAAAATCCCCAAAATACAAAGCCGCGATAAGTATTTAGCCTTTTGATCTCTTAATTAAATGAGCACAAGTGTATACATATTCATAATTATACACAAATACGTACAAGCTTCGTTCCGTTTTTTATTTAAAATTCCTATTCGTCAGAGAAGATTCTACAGCACACGCTCTTTTCCACAATGTGTTAAAAACTGAACTAAACCTTTATTTCGCTGACAATAAACTAGAAGTGAGAGCTTTTTGATGCTATACTAAGTCGCTATCAGCCGAATCGAAGCTTTGAATCAAGTTTACACCAGCGCCGGCTTCAACGTGAATATTTTTAGTGTTTCACGCATCCGTATGTATTTAAGTACGTATACAAAGTACACACAGTAGGAAATCAGAATATGAAAACAGTGCAGAAATCGGCAGTGTTTTTTTTTATAACTAATAAAATATATAATAAAATGGAATTCAAATTCAAATTTATAATTAAATAACAATTTTGAGGTTCGGTAATGTCCGTTTAAAATATTGATCAAATTTTGATTATTTTGTTGCCATTTTCAAGATTGTAACATCACAAGTTAACTTTATGTCATCGATTTAAAAATAATTTTTACATAAATAAATTCATACTTCAAATTAAGGAATTATCCTATTTTCCAAGCAAATTAAATTTAGAGTTTGATATTACCTTAACACTGTTAAAATGGGGACTAAAAGGAATTCTTGAACTATATTTATGTAAACCGAATAAAAATACATACATTTTTATTTTAATTTAAGTAAATAATTAAAGCTAGTTTCAGTAAAGTATTTTTGAAAAAGCCCGTTAGTAAGCCCGACTAGGGACACCCTGTACCAAGTCCGTGATACGATGATGTACATACAAATTCTAATCAAGCAGTGCAAAGCAGTTCAACGGCCAGTGCTTGAATGGAAAATTACTTGAACTGTGCATGGCATACAGAAACCTACATACCAAATTTGTTGTATCTAGCTTTTATAATATCTGAGATCTGTGCGTTCATACAGACAGGCGGATAACCAGACAGACAGACGGATAGGACTAAATCGACAAGGCTACCGATTTGATCAAGATATTATATATATATTATACATATATATATTTACATATAAGTATATACTTTATATGGTCAAACATGCCTCCTAATGTCTGTTTCATATATTTCCACAGTTCTATGACCCATTTAACCCATTTTTAATGGATACTTTGTGTAAACAACTTAAATTTTTTAAATCTCAGCCCTATTCATATATATGTTAAGTATGTATATAAAATATAAGTTAAATACATATGCAATAACTAAGCAAGTCCCTTGTTGGTATTAGTTTAAGATATACTCTCTACAATATTGATATTTTATTGGATTAAGTAAATATCAATTGATTATTGTTGTTGATCTACATACGTATATCTGAAGTTATAAATACTGTTTCAATTTGTTACATTTTTGTAGTTTCGATCTGTGTTAAATATGCACCTACTACAAATTAAAATTTATTTATAGAAGCACTTGTTTGTTTATTCAATAAGTATTTATTTCCATGAACACGTGCAACTGAAGAAGTACTTGACGTTAATTCTTACTTCCACATATGTATGTATATTCTACATTGAAACAAAAGTGTTTGTATATCTTAAACGAATTCATTTCTTACCCGCACGTCTGCAGAATAGGCGAAACAAGCTACACAAAAAATTTAAATAAACAAAGCTCAAGTATTTAAAGCATTTGATTTACTTTTGAAAATCTTAAAAAAACTTTAAGGACTCTCAAGTTGTGCATACTCTTTGTGTGCTAAATAAATCAGCGAAATCTTGTGTTTTTTTTTATTCACATTTATGAATTACTTTCGACAAACAAAGTTAAGACTGAATAAATTCATTAGTTTTATTTTAATATTTTAAATTATGTTTTATTATTTTAATTAAATTATAGAGATATTTGCTTAGCACAATCAATATAAAGAGGGCGGCATCAAAAACAAATTGAATTCAAAATTTTTGCAAGCTTTATGACATCTAGCAAAGTAAATCAAGCATATAAATATCTATTTAAAGGCCGAATATATATACGACTTGAGATAACAATGAAACGAAAACATAAAATTTACTTTTCACTTTAAAAAGTTGCTTTGCAGTGCACCGTGCAAGGCATGTTGCGGGTGTGTACTATAAATTCAAGTGTTAAGAAGATTCAAATATGAACTACTTTTTCACCACGACTTGCTATTGGTTCAATGTGGGACATTCGCTATTGGCTGTGTTTTTTGGGGGTGTGTGTCTTAGGCATGCTGTGGTTAGTATTTATTTTTGTTCATGAAATAGACTTGATTCCGAAAATATTCTTCAATTTAATTCAGTTATTTTTGTCCCGGTAATGAGATGAATTCTCAGGAATGTAAGCTCATTAAATGCTTACATATGTGAAAAAAACCAAGATAGTAATAATCGAAAATATTATATATTAATATTTACGAGTATTATAACGAAATTTTAAAGTGTGTTTTATTGTAAAATTGAAATGTCGAAATACACAAATCCTTTGTGCCGTGAATCGTCTTCGTTTTATTACAACACCGACTATAATAATACACCAATTACGGATATCAATATTTTAAATTGTATGTATTTTAAATAAATGCTGTGCTTATAATATGTAGAGAAAATAATGCAAATTAAAACATAAAGTATTGTGAAACTGGAAGAAAATATACATGTTGTGTTTACGGCAATTGTTCGTAAGCTGTGCAAAATTAAATTGCATTTCCTTTTTCTGTAAAATTTGCAAATCCACCGTCGGTATTTGACATAAATTTATTGATGAGTCTACATCTATTTATAAAATATTATGCAGGCTGCAGTGTATTCTATAGTTCATCCTTCTAAGCTTGCTCAAGAATCCTGGTTAATTTTTTTCAGATACCGACAGAAAAGCTCCTGATGAAATATATTCGCCCATCAATCATTTAAGTTATATTCCAACAACAGTTCGTACTATTAAAAAAAGAAATACCGCAAACAAAAAAGAACGCCGTCGTACACAGAGTATAAATAATGCATTTTCATGCTTACGCGATAGAATTCCAAATGTTCCTTCTGACACAAAGTTATCTAAGGTAAATAAATATTATTAATATTATTCAACAATTTTATTTATTTTAATTAATAGTACTACATATTCACAACGAGCAATAACTTAAAAAAATATAGCGGAAACTTCATATTTAACTATCATTTTCCATATAACAGATCCGCAAAAAAAATATCTTTCGAACTTTCAATCCGTTTAATTATAGAAACTTTTTGTTCTAAATATTTAAATCAAAATACATTTTTTATACTCTAAATGTGTAACACATAGAAGGAGACATCTCCGACCACATAAAGTATATATATTCTTGGTCAGGACGAAGAGCTGAGTCAATATAGCCATGTCCGTCTGTTCGTCTGTTTCTATGCAAAACTTATGGCTTTATCTTTGAGCTATCTTGATGAAACTCGGCACAGATGAAGCTTGATAATGTATGTAGTTTGTATGTTAAAATCAAATTGTATGAATAACTTAATTGTTATTCAAGATATCAAAAACCAAACTTGGCACATCGGTGCATATTTACGATTTGCACAATCTGATCAAATTTGAATAAAATCGGGCCACTAAATCTTGTAGCTCCAAAAAAACAATCGGTCGACAAGTTGTGGTATGAAAAACTTTGATTTTAAGGTATCAAAACCAAAGTTGGCCTTCAAAATTTTCTAGGAGACCCTTGCAAGGGTATGTATCTTCGGCGTGCCGAAGATAGCCGTTTCTTTCTTGTTTTTAAATGTTAAAGCTACAATTTTTAATTATTTAAATTTAAATGTTATTTTACAGATAAAAACGTTAAAATTGGCAATTTTATACATAAACTACTTAGTAGACGTTTTAGATGGAGACCAAGATCCAAAAAGTGGATTTCAGGCAGAACTTAAGCTACCGAATCGAAAACTTTATAATGATAGAAAACAAAGGAATGAGGTTTGTATGCATATATATTTACATATTGTATTTATATTATTATTGATGGGCAAACATTTCATTGTATTCATCATACGATATTTATAAAAACTTTATACCTTATTCAGAGATTCTAAAAAACTTATTGTGTTTTTCGCTTCATTTTTTTGCAAAGAGTTTAGTTTTTATCGGAATTAATTATTTTTTAAATGGCTAATTTTGTCGAATCGGATATATATATATTTATATATTAGAAACTTTGTATTAGAAGCTTTCAAAACTGTTGTTAAATAAAGTAAAATTTATTAACAGTGTAGTTTTGGATTAAAAAGACTAGAATTTTTTTTTTCATCTTTATCAAAATCGGTACTTTGCAAAATTTTTTTTCAATTAAATAAAGTTGTCATAAAACTTTATATTACTTTTAAAATTTGCTATTTTAAAAGTGAACTCCGCTCTCTAATGGCTGACCAGATCTTAGATTATTCTATTTTTACAATTTATGTGCAAAACTTTTATCTTTTTTAATTTATCCACTTTCTGTGTACTTATAAATGTAGTCCAGTTGCAAAATAATATTCATATAAATTAAAATTGTGCTTAAATGTTGTACTGAAATTGACATTAAACATACCATTTATATGTCCACATGGCAGAGGGATAATAAATATTACTTGCTACGGACTATCTCCTTATTGAGCAGTCTCGACTAAATCGCACTTATAGAAAACCCACATTAACACTTAGTGCACGTGTCTGATAATAATGAAAAATCTATTTGAGTTAGCTTTCTCTTGACACCCACCCCCTATATTTAAAGGGATTTTTATAGGGCGGTCTGCTCGACAATATTTTCACATGGCCCAATTACATACTTCGTACACATAAAATAAATGGCTTCGACAAGGGTGAGCGTTGGTGCTGCAAGATTTCTCAATTAAATAGTCAAGTGTCTGCGTTGTACGTTTGAAATATGAATGTATTAAAGATTACGCTTCTTTCATTCCGCTAATGTAAATGCATTTAATGATATCTGAATTGTATGGTTTTCACTTATAGAAAATTAAAAATATCAAGTATCTGAGCTTGTTTTTGTATCCAAAAAATGTATATCTTTATGCAGAATATAGAGCTATAAAATTTAATTATAAAAGACTTTATATACATTCAATTATATAATTGGGAATAGTGTGAACATAAAAGTATTGTATATAAACTTTAATATTGAATATTATTAATTGTATATAAAAATAATTAAGTATTTAAGGATTGCAGGTAAATTTTTAAAATAAATAAAATAAAAATAAATTTAATTGGAATAAAAAAATATAGATGTAAATATGTATGTATATAGAATAGAATAGAATTATATAAATGCCCTCACATATATACCTACATATGTTCTTTTTTTAAATTTATCCATGATAGTAAATACTTTCATACACATACAAACTATTCTATTTACAAATAAATTGTTTTTTTATTTGGTTCGATTCAAGTACTTTGGCACGTAAACACAAATTCTGTTTATCTTTTTAGAAAAACACCCCCAAATTTTATTATCATATAATTTACACAGTGTCAATATAACTTTGGGTTAACAATTTTAAGGCAGACAAATGTTATAGTGTCATTTCTATTCTTTCTATATCTCTATGTAACGTGCAGTAGAATAATCCGTTCTTAATCCGATCTTATCAGATTTAAGTAAAAGAATGTCACATTTACCATCAAGTTTTTTTTTATACTTTTGAAGCCTTCCTGAACTTAAAATGTATCCAATGCTCACATACAATAGTACTTTTTCACTTTAGAACTTAAACTAAGAGTTGTAAAAAAATAAACAGTCGAAGTTTGTCTGATTTAACTGGTTGTATTATCTGGTTTGTTACGATGTTTGTTTTGTTAATTAATTTGCTTTAAATGTTCAGTCAATTTATAAGTAGTTTTGGTGGCATTTTCGGAATCCCGTGCTTTATAAAACTTTATTTATGAACTAAGTTGTGTGTTTATAAATAATATTTATTAGGCTGTGTTTAGCGAAAGCTTAGCTTATTTCAATCTCTAAGCAAATAAAAATGATTTAATTGTAAATAAATATGTATACGTATAGGAATATCCACATAACTTGCATAACTTTATTTTTACAGAATGTTTACATATCAACGAAGGGCCGTACAGGATGGCCTCAAGATGTTTGGGCGTCAGAGCTTGTTCCTGAACAGAATTAAAAATATACATAAGCACGTAGATATATACCTAAGATAATACCAATAAACGAATAAATCCATACATATATTTAGATCGCTTATATATTTATACTAGTTTAATCATATTCATTCTAATGGCTCTCTTTATCTGACTCTTCTTTAACATCTGGAACTGCATTCATCAGTTGCCAATCTTCTGTTTCCAGCGATTCTATAAAGGAGTCAGCTTCTTGTTTATCGATACGCATGTTTACCAACTTATGTTGTTTCTCCCAATTACGTTTGAATAAAAACGCTGTTTGTGTATCCAGAAAGCACGACTCGCATATCTTTTTCGAAAGCTCATCATCCTGGCTAATTTCACACTTCATACACTCCAATATCATGTCTGCAATGATGTACTCCTTCTCTGCTAGTTGCTTTTTAGCGAATATATCCATCAATCTCTCAGAGCTGCGATTGCAAACACGACAAATATGTTCCATGTCTTGCACTGTGTTCGTTGTCTATAGCACTGTAAGGATATCTGCTGCATATATTTAATTTATATATGTGTTGATCTCAGCGCGGGCAGCCGACCAGATGTTTTATGACTCAAGTTCGATTACAACTAGGTAAACATATGTTTTTAGATCGACCGCATGCACAGCAGAAGGAATTGCCAAAAACAATAGGGGTAGGTAAGTATTAAAGCAAAAAGGGATTTTCATGAATAATAGGGGTAGGTAAACTTTTTAATCAGAACAACTATCTTGCAAATGTTATAATCAATTTAAGGGGAATTATAAAGTAAGTTACAGAATAGTCATATACACAATGAGGAACTTTTAATTTAAGCTTTATAAAATTATTCCCATTTTAAATAAATGATCTATTGTAAGCAACTTTTCGACTGCCTCTATCCATGTGATGAGGTTTGTATATCCGGATCGAACCCAAAGGAAATTTTGTATCTAGCCAACCATGTTAGTTTCTTACATACGTACATTTGTATGTATTATCTTTTATATGCTGGTATACAAAAATATTTTATATATAATGAAAAGCATCTTAGCTTTTACCAATAGATTAAGAGATACAAGTCACGCGATCGAGTGCTTTCAGTCGTATAAAACTTTGTGTTGTACCAACATTGTACTTGAATTCAAGTGAGTTCAGTTTGATCCACATTACATAATTTCTTATTGTTAATAAATTTAACATGTGCATTAACGATCAAATACGATACAAACAAGTATTTCTGTGTGAGTGTACATTTTTAGGAAAACTACGAACTGCATGCGCTTATAAATGCTCCAACGAAACTAACATGATATTCATTGCGGTTGAAGATCGTTGAATCGGTTGGTAACGTTGTTGATGCTATTAATGTTTTCAAATCAAAAGGATTATAAATATAAAACCTAATTTTACAAAATGTCATGGGTAAGCCTAGCAAAATGGATATTTTAATGTACATAAGAACTAAAAAAGTATATAAAATTTGTTCTAGATTATATTTGTGTTTTCAATATTATTCATTCCATGGTTAATTCTTGCTGGAGAAACAAAAACAATTTCCGGACATAAGGATATAAGTCATCGCAATAAAACCACTAATAGCGACTTGAAAAAATCAACAACTTATTCGGATTCCCAAGAATTTGGTAAATTGGATACAAATTACTTGAATCGCAATCAATTTGAAATACGAAAACGTCGTCCTAAAAAAAAACGCCAAACTGTTCATCTTACAAAATTATCACAGCCAAATAAATCTTTTAGTGGACGTAATAAACAAAAAATTAATTTATCTAATGATAATAAAAACGTTAGAATATACGAAACTTTTGAAGAGATACACGAGCATATTCATGAGCCCGATGAGCAAGATATTCAGGCATCTGAACGCTATGAAAACCATGAAGAAACATTGGATGTAAAAAAAGTTGACAATGTAAAACAAGAGACGAGTATACCAATGAAAATCAAAGTGAAGCATCATCACCACCATCATCATCATAATCATATCAAAGAAGTTATTAAATCAGTGCCAAAACCTTACCCTGTTGAAAAGATTGTACATGTTCCGATTGAGAAAATTGTTGAAAAAGTTATTCATGTACCAAAAATAGTGAATGTTACAGTTGAGAAAATTGTTCATGTACCCGTAGAAAGAATAATTGAAAAGGTAGTTCGGGTTCCAAAGCCAGTTCATATACCTAAGCCCTATGTCGTTGAAAAAATCATGGAAAAAGTTGTACATGTACCCAAACCCTATCCTGTGATTAAAACTGTTCCGTATCCAGTTGAAATCAAAGTTCCGATAGCAGTTGAAAAGAAAATTCCGGTTCCCTTTAAAGTGGAGGTTGAAAGAAAAGTGCCAATTTACATTCACGCTCAAGAACCATATAGATATGAGCACAACTTTAGGAACTTTAAAGAGAAAGATATAGTGAACTACAATTCCGGTCTAGAAGAATCCTCCGACACAGAATATCATCCTAGCATCGTATCAGAGAACTATCATTTAAATAGGCCAAATTCCTTTAAACATACAGAACTTCAAAGAAAGCCAGAGTACCAACCAATAGAACAACATAGAAATATAGTTAAAGTAAATTTTGGTACTGGTGAGACATCAGACACAGAACACCATTCCAGCTTTTTGTCAGAAAATTACAAGATAAATTCATTTAAGCCAACGGCATTACCTAGAAAATCAGAGTTTCAACCAGTGGATCAACATAGAAATATAATAAATTTAACTTCTGGAATAGGAGGAACTTCTGAAACAGAACATCACCCCAGCTTTGTAACAGAACATTACAGTTCTAATAAGGTAAATTCATTTAAACAAACAGAATCGCCGGGAAAACCAGATCTTCAACCAATAGATCAGGACACAAATACCGACACCGTACCAATGGAACAATCTACAGCTGAAAGCAATTTCTTTCCCGTAAAATTTATACAAAGCAACTCTGCATTCAATCTTCCTATTGCTAACAACAACAGCACGATAAATTTGAACCCACAAACATATGATAATAAATTCCATGGATATCCAATTGCGTTTCCAATTGAGTTTATTCAATTACAGCCGATGCCTTTTCAAAGTCCTCTTAGATTAGAAATACCTGTTCCAACATCGTCATTTAATAGCACTTAAATTATTAAGACTATATTATTTTAAATATAATTTTTTTAATCAAGACTAAATAATAAAATTATTGTATATCTTATAAGCTGAAGTAGTACAGTAGTTATTTTAACTTATTTTTGGTTGTCGACAAAAATATATATATATTTATAATTTAGAACGATTTGGTTCTGTGTTTTAATTTCCAGATCGTTGCAACCGTCAGCTGTCTTAAAGAGATATGATAAATATTGTGAATATAAAGATAAAAAAGTTATATACTGTGAAAATACAATCTAAAAGAAAAATTATTAAAACAACACCTCGAGCTGTATCATATGTGGAATAAAATCAATACAGAAATAACAACTAGTTTTAAAAATATATTTTCGTTTTAATTTTTAGATGACGTTAAAAATATGTGTTTAAGATGCACGGTTCTTGGAAATTCTCAAAATCTATGGGAAGTGCTAGTATAAATTATATCGTGATGGCGATATATATTATTCCTACTTCTAGTTAGACCTCTTCATGTCCGCTTACCTCGGTGATTTGCACATTTTAATAGCAAGCAATAATTTTTATTTTAAATTCTTCTTCTAATATTCGATAGAGTCATTCACTTTATGACAACCCAGCTGTTAGCTAGCTGAGCTTATAACGTTTTTTATTAGAAAAAAAAATTAATTCTAACTTTGATGTTCAACATTTGACTCGTAGTTTCTATTCGATTGTTCGATAACAGATTCAGTATTTTCATTGAAGGTAATTTTTGGTTTCCTGTATACGGTCACACCAATCCATTATGGGTTTTTTTTTCGATGTCCAAACAACAAAAATTTTTGTGATATTTAAGAAAAAGAGCACGATTATAAAAACTATGGAGTCCATTGAACAGAATGACGGCAATCGCGACGAATTGATCATACAACAGCAGCGTGAAATAGAGAAAGAGGTAATAATTGCAATATATGTATAACAATGTTCTATTCTAAGCATTTGTTGGGTTTTAGATTAGTGATTCAACTCCGCTTGTCAGTGAACAATTGCCGCTAACTTGTTTACGTGCTGAATATAACGGCGACGACATATTTACCGCTAAGATTCAGGATTTATCGAAAAAGTATCAATTTATTCGGCGAACTCGTCCTGACGGCAATTGTTTCTTTAGAGCATTTGCTTATTCATATTTAGAGTATTTAATTACCAACAATAGTGCTTACCAAGAATTCCGAAAACTTGCAGAGGCCTCCAAAGATAAACTTGTACAGCTTGGTTTTCCAAGTTTTACATTAGAAGACTTTCATGAAACTGTAAGTTAGCCAAGTGGTGATATATTTCTTATACAATTTAAAATTATGTATTTTTATTTCTTTTCACATAACAGTTTATGGAAGTTATAAAGCGCGTTAGCCCAGACAATGCAGAAGGATCTGAAAAGGTTAAAAACGAGCTTCATAAAATATTTAACGAACAGGGTTATTCAGATTATGTAGTTGTTTATCTGCGTTTGATAACATCTGGAAAACTTCAGGAGGATGCAGACTTTTATCAACATTTTATTGAAGGTGACTTTTCCATTGAAGAGTTTCGCCATCAGGAAGTCGAACCAATGTACAAGGAATCAGATCACATACATATCATTGCACTCTGTACAGCGCTTGGAGTGGGTGTACGCGTTGAATATCTAGACAGAGGCGAAGGTGGCCAAGTGAAAGCACACGATTTCCCGGAGGGATCAGAGCCAAAAGTTTATCTTATTTATAGACCAGGGCATTATGATATATTATATCCAAACTGAAGCTGACAATATATTATATTGGACCCACTCTCAACATACACATTTATATACATACGTACTTAGATGCATTTGTAAGCAATTCTAAAGTACATAATACTGTTGTAGACTTATGGTCAACTCATTAACAAATATATATTATAATTCGAACTATCTACATATTTTGACCAATTTTTGTGAACTAACTTCTTATACACAGGTAAATAATCGTTTTTATGTGACAAAGTTTTAAAATTATATATTTATTTGTGGTACATTGCATGTTGACCTTGAGAGCTTTGCCATCAGTCATTCATAGATATTTATATTTGTTCTTGACGTTTAATTTTTTTGTTTCTAGTTATTAACATATAGAGTTTAACATAATACCTCGATCATATTTTTATATCTGCTAAATCTACTAATGTAGCGTATGATTTATTTTCGTTGATACATGTGAAATCTTATACCTTGAATCCATTTTTATTAACTTATTTGCCTGTAAATAAAATACTTAGATTGGTATCGTTGCCGTAAGAGCTGTAAATATATTTTCTGATAATCATTAAAAATGAAGGAATTCGAATACAAAATATTGAAGTTTAAGTTTAACTTGAAAATATATACTGATATATATATATTCTAAGATTTTTTATTTTTCATATACATAATAAAAATAAACATTTCTCCAAAATTCAAAAACCAGAGCGGGGTTTAAACGCTTAAGCCCCCAGTGTACGCCACAGTTCAAAATATATACATAAAATATGTAATTCATTAAAAGAAGCTTCTCTAGTTGACAGGAAAAGAAAAATATCGCAATTGATCAGCAACACTTAAAATGTAAAAATTAAAAAAAAAATCTAATTTGTACGGTTCAAAAAAATAATTATTTTTTTTTTATTAATATTATTTACAAAGGGTTATTGCAATGTATAAAGTTTTATAAATGCGTTTTAAACACATGAAATAATAAGTTCGGCTCTCTAAAATGTTGCCTCAAAATGTGCAATTGAGATTATTGCTATTTTATAATTTTGAGTCCCTTCCGCCGGCTAGTCAATTTGAATCCAACACAGACATGGCTTCATTTTTCTCCTCCTGCAACTCATTGCCAGTCACGCTCAATTTGGACTTGGCAAAATCACCCAAAGTCAAGTTTTGAACTATTTTCCATTGTTTGTTTTTAATCTCAACGGGGAATGAGAATACCACATCCTTCGGGGAGCCATAGCTTCCATCTGAAAATACACCCATTGATACAAATTTTCCTGGAGCAGTGCCGTTCCACCAATCGTGCATATGATCGCAGGCAGCCTTTGCAGCCGACATGGCTGATGACATTTTGCGGGCGCCAATTACAGCAGCGCCGCGTTTCTGCACAGTCTCAACAAATGAACCTTCCAGATAAGCATTATCGCCGACCGCATCAACAATAGATTTCCATTCATCTTTAATAAGAATTTTTCCCTGACTTGCATCTGGATATTGTGTAGAGGAATGATTGCCCCAAATAATAATGTTGCTAACGTTGCTAATGGGCACGCCCATTTTTGTAGCAATCTGGGCGGCAGCGCGATTTTGATCAAGGCGCGTCATAGCCGAGAAATTTTCACGCGGAATCGAAGGTGCGTAATTGGCGCAGACAAATGCATTGGTATTTGCTGGATTTCCAACAACGAGCACTTTAACATCCTTTTTGGCCACCTTGTCCAAAGCTTCTCCTTGCACTTTGAATATTTTGACATTGGCAGACAACAAATCCTTACGTTCCATGCCCTCTTTACGTGGCATGGCGCCTACAAGAAAGGCAGCGGATACATCCTTGAAACCAACGAGTGGATCGGTTGTGGGCACAACCTCGCGCAAAAGCGGCAAGGCACAATCGGCCAATTCCATGACGACACCCTCAAGGACACCAACCATTGGTGGAATATCCAACAAGTGCAAAATAAGCGGCTGATCCTTGCCAAATACTTCGCCTCTTGCGATCATGTACAGCAGAGAGTATGCTATTTGACCAGCAGCTCCAGTTACCACAATACGAATTGGTTCGGCCTGTAACAATTTATATAAGAATTGGATACAAACAAGATTATAAAAGATGATAGTGTTTGAGTTCATATATTAAAAATGTAAATTTAAAGTAATTTTTGTGACTTTCTTTAGCTACAACAAATCCCTATTGGGTTTCACTTTATTATATTGGCAATATTTTCTTATAAAAGACATATACGATCGACAAAAAAAAAAGCTTTCCGAATAGGGTATGTAGGGTAATTTTTCCGAAGAGGTAATTTTGAAAAAGGACAGATCTCTCCGGAAAATGGTTGAGTTGGCAGTACTGGCATACAGCACCATCTGAAATGCCTGTTTGCTTGTATGTCCGCTGTCTGAAGTTGAAATACAGATTTGCATTGCTTTAAATGTGCATATATGCATTCTGTAAGTAAATATATGTGTTTCCGGAATTTGGACTGAGTACAGATTTATAATATCTTCAATAAAGGTTATTTATTAAAAACAACATTTACACAATAGCACAACGCTATCGCTCTGTGAGAGGTTACAAATTTATGATTTTATAGGTCAGTTCAGTATTATCAAATTTTTAATGATGTACATGCGCACAAACATATGTACACCACGTGTACGTTCAGTTGTTAAAAACTATTTTTATAAATGCAAAGTGATTATAAAATGTAATATATTAATATATCGTATGTGACTCGAAAGTGTGATTTTATAGTTTAACTAAAGACTCCGCCGAAAATTTTAGTTTTAATTTTATCGTATGTACTCATACTTTACTCATATATAAAAATTAGATATATCTAAAAAAAAAAAATATTTTTCTAGTTGACCCGGCAAACGTTGTTCTGCTATATAAATTATTTCTAGTGGCGCTATGTTCGAATAATATAACATAATTCACATTCATTTAAAAAATATTGCCATAATTGTCTTTCCTAGAAACCATCTCCTGGCTATTACGAACCCAGATGTTCTCAATTGATGATGATCTATACATATTTTTTGCACATATAGATTTATATTTGCCTATTCTTTGATATTTTTTAATGTAAGAGTTAATTCTGATGGATTTTGTTTGTGAATACCGGTAATAAGCGGTTTCACATAATTTCGAACCTTAGAAATTTAACTGCATAGTTAGTTTTTAGTTTTAGTGCTATCATACCTTCACATTTTGTGGCACTTTTAACAATATTTTGCAAGGGTATAAAAATGATGTATAAATAAGTATGTTGGTAGAAACAAAGATAGTTATAAAATTATGTAAGTATATTTATATATATATAGAAAACTTTTTAACTTGACTGATTGGCGACTCACGAGCAGGCTAAACGGTAGAAGCTAAAAACCTAAAATTTGTGGCAATAGCTTCCTATTATATCGCAGGTTGACACTCTGAAAAAATTTAAGTAAATACATATCGGGAAATGGGTGGAAAATGCATTTTATTCTCAGCTGGAGAATATCAGGTAGGCTACAATAATAGTGACATTGATTAGTTTGTGTTTTTTTCCTATTTTATTTTTTTTGGGAACGAGAGCGGAAAATATCAACGTACGCCGGGATGATCTAGTGTATACATAAAATTGTAGACGTTTTAAATAAATATAGACATAAAGAGATTAAATAAAGAGATGTCATCTAATCAACACATATAAGGCACACCGGTTTTATATTTATTTACTATGTAAATACATGTGAAAATACTTGTGTATACTTTTTGCTGTTATAAATTTCTTTGCAAAAGCGAAAACAATTAGTCCAAAAGGTAAAGGTCAAATGAATGTTAAAGGAATAAAATTTTTATATTACGTATGAACGAACGAATGCAGAATGCATAAATGCTTATTATATTTTTGCAAGCATACATGTGTGGACACAAGTTCGCATTGAACATTTGATGTAAATTTACTGTATACATGTGTATGTAGCTATTTCTATAGTAACATTTTTAAAGATGATTAAATATTATAATTTCTTACCATTTTTCTTGTTGGAAGTTTTATTTCACGACCCAAAAATTATCAAATTATTATTGGAATAGTAGTGAACAAAAACAGTGATGCCAAAAAGCAACTTATCGATGTTTCGCTGCGCACTGCGCAGTTTTTTTTAACAAACTCGATATTTTTAAATGAATCGATATAAGTCGATCGATTGCGTTAATCACAAAGCTTTCCAAAATTTTAACAATATTGACCATTTAATTAATATTTACCATTTTAGATTTGCAGTCATATCGACATTTGCAGCTATTCATTATTTCCAGCGAGTAAATTAGAAACAAACTTGACAGATGTACTAAAATTTATTTAAAAACTCAAAATAGGACTGCTTAGAATAAGAACGACATAATTATTTAAATTTATGCATAAAACAAAAATGTTTGGCTATGTTAAAAATAAAATTCAGTATTTATTATTCGAATATTATTATAATTATACCGATATTTGCCGTAAAACTAACAATTGTATTTATGTATTTACATTTCATATAATTTAGATTTTATCTAATGACACTCATTGAAATATTTAGTTTATATACAAAGTAAACAGATGCATATTATATATAAGTATCTATAATATAAATTACAAGTTATATTGGCAGTGCCATTACAGTTTTCTTAAATGTACATCATTTCCGCCATCGAAGACATCTTTTTGGGAATGTGCACCATAGTATCGAAATAGCTGGCCAATTCAACAATAGTGACATCGTCGCAACTCTTTGAGTTTGTTGCTGCTGCGCTGTTGCTCGCCTCCTGGGAGCATGAGAGTCTTGCACTTGATGAGGGCACAACAATAGTACGCTCCCGAATGTTAGTTGGTTCCCGACCATCTTCAAAAGCTGTACCGTTCAGTGCACCATTAGACGCTCCTTTTTGCCATATCGTAAAGTTCTTGGATAAATGCCAGGTGTTGTCCAAAATTGCTTTCTTCGATTTAGATTCATCTAGTAAAATATTACACTCGCTGATAAGATCACGAAAGCTACTAATCCCATTTATACTTGATTTGATGGTGATATTACTCCGGGGTTTATTAAAATTAGTACGATTTTTTTCATCCGTATTTAGAGGAATCATTCGACGGACACGGCTACCAAATAAATTTTTCGTATTTAGATTGTCATTGACAATCCGCAATATTGGCTCGCGTAACAAATTCCTTTTCGATGCGACAATATTGGTCCTTTTCAGTTGCAGTTTATGCACTCCAGGCAAGCTACGCAGAGGATTCACAATTTCACAATTGTCGGCCGCGAACACTGTGTCGCTGTGCTTGTTATTGAAGTCATCGAGATTGCTTTCTGATCTTCGCCTTATTCGACGTGTCTTGTTGCACTGCATTAATAGTTTTGAAGTTTGAGTGGCTTCCGCATTGGCTGCAGCACTTGAAGCAGTGTTTGGGCTATAAAATGGATTTCTATCACGCAATTTAATATGTTCATGTTTTGGTGTTATTTTTAGTTTATCCAAGTCAGCTGGCAACTCTTCTGTAGACATTTTTCTTTTGCTTCTTTTACTTTAAACACTTGATAGATGTTATGAGCTTGTGCGATTTAAGTGTTTTCAATATATATGTTGTTTAAATAAGCCGTATTAGTGAACGAATTTAATATCATGACACTTTGTTATAGAATTCCAATATTTTTTTACTTCTTTTATTCTATTTTTCATTATTTACTATTTTCATGATAGTGTTGGTAAGCAATGATATGCATATATTCGTCATTACAATCGATAAGTATTCAGAAAAGTTTAATGCAGGCCTTTTCCACTGACTGGCAGTAACATTTTATGGTTATCATTAGAGAATGAAACTCTTAATTTCAATTATTAATAATATTAATATAAAATTATAACTGAGTAATTTGAAAATAGTATCCAGTAATTTAATAATTTATAGAACAATAAAATAATTGTTGGTCAAAATATATATTTTTAAGTATATTATTTGTAAGTCTTTTTCTATCTAGAGAATAACAATCTATCTGGAGAATGTACAGGTCTGGTTAACAGAATATTAGTTTTCATGTAAATAAATAAAAGTTTTATATTTTCTATTTCAAAAACTCCTGTTTAAAAACCAGAAATTATTCTTCCTTAAGTATATAATAGGAATATCGTAAATAATCGATTTTCCAGCTGTTTGTAGATTTTAGGCGTTTAATGCTTTTCAAGAGGCAGCCTACAAAATGGATGGTACTTGCGCAATTTGGTTAAGTCGCGGAGAGTAACAACAACAGTTGTTATTTATTTTCCATCTCAATTCTGTTTTTGTTACTGTCAAATTCAACCTTATCAAAATTTAGCATTCTCTGATTTTATGTACACTCGATATATCGATAAGACATCAGCAACTCTGCCTTACAGTCTTATGTATTGTGTGTTAATGTGTATTGTACATATGTATGTGTTTTCAATAGACATTTAATTTTAGGCAATATTAAATTATCAAATTTAATACGCAAAGAAACTGTGAATAAATTTCAAATGTGCATTTAAGTAAAGCTTCATTACAGTTGTAGGCTGAAGATATGCAGCGCCCAGTTGTAATACTTAAGGTAATTATTTCTAAACTCACGTTTTTGTGTGTGTGAAAAAATAATTTATTCTGAAAAAATGGATACATTTTGCGCAGATGTAATAAAATCAAATTGTGGCTTTTACTTTTCGCACAATTAGACATGGTTTTATGTAACAAATCTGTGTGCACTTAATAATGTAAGTATGTACATAAGTCATTGTGTATTACATACTATGTATATATGCATGTATATCACCTATGCATGTATGTATATATATGGTGTATAAGTACATATGTAAGCAATATGTGCTTTTTATTAATAAGATTTATAGTGTTAATTTCATAAGGGTTTATTACTCACCTAAATCTGTCAATAAACAGCTTAGATTAGGTAAAATCAATGAATCAATATAATGGGAGAAACGTGAATATCCCAATATCTATTGCACATGTATGTATGTATGTGTGTATGTGGATGTGCACAAAAGTTAGGCCCATAAAATAATACATACTTATGTATGTAAGTAGATGTGTAATGCGTATGTGTACACAAAGACCTACATTTTGCAATTACGCATTTACATCAACTAAATTTTCTAAAAATTTATATTTGTATATATACCTACGCACATTATATATTTTAAGTAATATACAGACTTCAAATACTGTCCTGTATTAGATGTAAATTATATTTGCAAATCGAATGAGTCTGCAGAAATTGTGAGCAACAAGATTAAAATCTCGTGAATTCGCTTATGATTCAAATGTAGTTACGTTATTTATGTAATGGGTAAGATCCAGCACCAAATCGGCTCGAAGCCGGAATTCCAGAATTTTGTCACTCTGAACTCTGATTCGAATCGTGAACCATAACAGAGGCAAGAAGTCATATTAAAATATTAAATAAAAAAAAAATATTTTTTTTATCTAGTAAACACGAAAGTTGCTTCAGAAACATTTTATAATTGACAACTAAATAAAATGATTTAGTTTCTTACATAAAATAAAGGGTTTAGTCTAATTTGATTTACACATGTTATGAGAAAGAAAAAAGACCATCAGGCGTGTATTTGATATTTATTTAGTTCTGCGACTGAATTTTTTTATTTTATTATTTTTACTAATTCTGCGTTAATTTTATTTTCAGATCTAACTATCCCCAAATTTTATATTGTATTGGACACTTAAAAGGCAAATGTAAGTATTGAAAATAGAATTTCAAATATTGGTTAAGGTTAAATATACCACGTATGTTGCAAATGTTTATAACATGAATAATGAGACATGACATTCAAAGTATATATGTACATATGTTCTCGATCAGCATTAAAATCCGAGTTGATCTAGTCCTGTCTGTCCGTTTTTCTGTATGAACGCACATAATTTGGAGACAAGATAGCAAATTTGTTTGGTAGATTCCTAATATATGCAATAAAGTATATTTAGATTTTACAATATTGGCATCTGCAATTCTTGTAATTATCTTCATATGCTAAAAAATTGCATGACAATTGGTTAATAAACCCAAAAAAGAAAATATCTTTTATGTATATTGTATGCATAAATTAATCAGGCTTGTCTGGCTGTCGAGCTTCTTGAAGTTCAAATACTAAATTGCACTGCTTAAAGTTCAAATACAGATTTGCACTGCTTGATTTGACTGTAATTTATACTGCTATGTACATATATGTAAGTGCACGCGACTATATCACTCTTGTTAGTGCGGTTTTTTCGGCTTTAATGAAATTGTTATTAAATGCTTGAATTTATTAAAGGCTTGCTTATATATATTAGCTGTTATTTTAAAATATTAAGCGAAATATATTTAATAAAAATTTTTAATTATTTTCAATTTCTTTTTTTACAGATGGGCGATGTTGATCCAGAAACACTGCTGGAGTGGCTGTCTATGGGACAGGGAGATGAAAGAGATATGCAATTGATTGCCTTAGAGCAGTTATGTATGCTTCTTTTGATGTCAGATAATGTAGATCGTTGCTTCGAAAGGTAAATCCATTTGCTGTTATTTCTGTATACATATAAAAACGATATCAAAATATATATTAATAGTATTATTAAGTATATAGTGTAATATTATGTTTCCTTTAAAAATTCACCAATTACTGTATTCTCTATTTACAGTTGTCCTCCTCGCACATTTTTACCAGCATTGTGCAAAATATTTTTAGATGAGCTTGCACCTGAAAATGTGCTTGAAGTTACTGCACGTGCAATAACATATTACTTGGATGTATCTGCGGAATGTACACGTCGCATTGTCTCAATCGATGGCGCAATTAAGGCAATCTGCAATCGTTTAGTAGTTGCCGATCTTTCATCACGCACATCTCGTGATTTAGCTGAACAATGCATCAAAGTCCTTGAACTTATTTGCACCCGAGAGGCTGGTGCAGTTTTTGAAGGAAGTGGCTTGAATTGTGTTTTATCATTTATTCGAGATTGTGGATCTCAAGTACATAAGGATACTCTACATTCAGCCATGGCTGTTGTTTCGCGTCTCTGCACAAAAGTGGAACCCAATTCACCCTGCATTGATAATTGCGTTGAAAGCTTAAGCACATTGTTACAACATGAAGATGCCATGGTATCGGATGGTGCCTTAAAATGTTTTGCATCAGTTGCCGATCGCTTTACAAGAAAATGGATAGATCCTGCTCCCCTGGCAGAATATGGTTTGGTAACCGAGTTGCTTAAACGTTTGGAAAATGCAGGTGGTACTAATAATGTTCACTCTTCAACTAAGTTAAGTGGACCGCCACAACCTTCAAGCCCCAATCCAGATAGATTAAATGAAAATGTTTCTGCAGCAGCCACTGCTCCAAATGCGAGCAACAAAATTCAAACTAGCGAATCATTTCGCTCCCCTCAATCGATTTCAACAACAATTTCACTATTGTCGACACTGTGTCGTGGTTCACCCTCAATAACACGAGATATTTTAAGATCTCAGTTGCCCGATGCGATTGAAAGAGCCCTTAAAGGCGACGAGCGCTGCGTTCTTGATTGCATGCGATTTGCAGATCTTTTGTTGCTCTTATTGTTTGAAGGACGCCAAGCTCTGAATCGCGGCAGTGCCAACTCCAATCAAGGCCAGTTGGCACCACGACCAAAACGAAATGATTCGAGTACTGATCGGACTCATCGTCAGCTTATTGATTGCATTCGATCAAAGGATACTGAGGCCTTGCAAGAGGCAATTGAAACATGTGGCGTGGATGTTAATTGTATGGATGATGTGGGACAGACTCTTCTAAATTGGGCATCCGCTTTTGGCACATTGGAAATGGTTGAATATTTATGTGAAAAGGGAGCAGATGTTAACAAAGGACAGCGCAGTTCCTCCCTTCACTATGCTGCCTGTTTTGGCCGCCCTGGTATAGCAAAGATTTTGCTTAAATTTGGCGCATATCCAGACTTACGTGATGAAGATGGCAAAACGCCACTTGATAAAGCACGCGAAAGATCAGATGATGGTCATCGTGAAGTTGCCGCTATATTGCAATCACCTGGCGAATGGATGTCTTCGGGAAATACAATACTTACTAGCAACAAGGATGGTCAGACATGCACATTGATTGAACCACGCGGTGATCCTGAAATGGCGCCTGTCTATTTGAAATTACTTTTGCCTATATTCTGTCGTACATTTCAAGGTTCAATGTTGAGTAGTGTACGGCGCGCCAGTTTGGGTTTAATTAAAAAGATTGTGCAATATGCTAATCCGACGGTGCTTAAAGGTATTTGCAAAAAATGTGATGAAGCCACCACATCAACAGCCGCCCAAAACGTTGGTAATTTGCTGACCGAAGTTGTAGCCAGCGTATTGGATAGTGAGGTAAATGTATATATTTAATAATTACAATATTTCAAAGAAAAATTAATTTCAAATAACATTATTATCTTTACAGGACGATGAAGATGGTCATTTAATAATTCTAAATATTATTGAAGAGCTAATGTGTAAGACACAAGATGAATTTCTCGAACATTTTGCCAGACTGGGTGTATTTTCAAAAGTTCAAGCATTAATGGATCACAGTGACGCCGATAACAGTTCGCCACAATTCACAGCAAGTTCCCAGGATTTGTCCTCAACACAAAGATGCCCAGCATTATGTATGCCGCTTAGAACAGCTTCAGGTAAATAACGACAATTATATTTAATGAAATAGTAAAATCACTAATGTTATTTTTTTCTTTTTGAAGATGATTTAGTGGAGGATGCGAAAGAGATATTGCAAGGGAAACCTTATCATTGGCGTGATTGGAGCATTTGCCGTGGTCGCGATTGCTTGTATGTTTGGTCAGATTCGGCAGCCTTAGAACTATCAAATGGTTCGAATGGTTGGTTCCGTTTTATACTTGATGGCAAATTGGCCACAATGTATTCAAGTGGCAGTCCAGAGAATGGAAACGATAGTTCAGGTAAATATTAACACATATTTTTCCAAAAATGGCCGAAGGAATGTCACTGTTGATGTGACAATAAATCAAAGCGTAAATCATTCATTTTTATCACCGAAACCCCACATGCATGCTATAAATTTATTCAGCCATATTCAAATTGAAAATGAATTCATTCGTCCGTCATTTAAGACCTTATTCTTAATTTTATAAATCATTTCTCAACTGTCTAAAACGGTGTGCCTTATTTAGATAGATTTACGTCCATGTTTTAAGTCATTTATTTATTTATGTATTTATTTGTATATATAAAATAGGATTACAAAATCTTATAGATCCTATATGAACGTTCGGTAAAAATGCAATTTGCAGATACTTTACCAAGCCATTCACAACAACAAATTGAACTTTGACCTTTGTCAATGTCATACCTTGAAGTAGGAAAATTTTGATTTTTAGATGTTTATATATGTACATAAAATCTGAATCTATTACATAGCCATTTTAATAAA
This sequence comes from Hirtodrosophila alboralis, assembly GCA_035043045.1. NCBI lineage: Eukaryota > Metazoa > Arthropoda > Insecta > Diptera > Drosophilidae > Hirtodrosophila > Hirtodrosophila alboralis. The sequence goes on along the minus strand of JAWNNH010000480.1, from coordinate 163,920 downwards.
TAGCAACTTAAATTTTCTAATACAAATTTTTTTGTTTTCAGAAAATCGTGGCGAATTTCTTGAAAAACTTGTACGCGCGCGGTCTAGTGTTAGCCCTGGAACGCCATCACAGCCCATATTACCCACCGTGTGTGTGTTAAGGCTTGTGGTTGGCAATTGGGTAATGCAATCGCATAAACCAAATCAATTGCAAATACATAATACTGAAGGTCACCAGGTGACAATATTGCAAGATGATTTACAAGGATTTATATTTGAGAGCAATCGGGGAACTAAACATTCATTCACAGCGGAAACATCATTGGGCGCTGATTTTGCTTGCGGTTGGTCAACGGAGAAAAAGAAACGTGTCAAATCAAAGACAGATGTGCAAAAAATTCAAGTGCGCAGCGTATCGCGTGACATTTATAACAAATATTTTAAATCGGCGCAAATAACTCCGCGTGGTGCTGTTGCAAAACTTACTGCAATTGTAAAAGAAATTAATTTGGCTATTGAGGAGCAACGTTTGTGCAATAATAGCACTTGGTCCAATACATTATTTACAGCATTAACAAATCTTTCACAGTTGATACATGAGGATGGCGTTGTGAGTGCCTATGAAATGCATTCGTCTGGACTCGTTCAAGCTTTGGTTGCAGTCTTGTCCAACAACTATTGGGAGACAAATTTGTCCCGAAATAAAACAAATAAAATGCTAAAGGAACGCATTGATATATTTAAAAAATGTATTTTCGGTGAATGCGTTGAATCAAATGCAAATGCAAAAAATACGGCTAGTATTCTAATACAAAAACTTGTTGCTGTCTTAGAAAGCACAGAGAAATTGCCAGTGTTCTTATATGATGCACCAGGCACCGGCTATGGCTTACAAATATTACAAAAACGTTTACGTTTTCGCTTGGAACGTGCAGCTTGTGAAAGTACGCTTTTTGATAGAACGGGTCGTACTCTAAAAATAGAACCCTTAGCTACAGTTGGACAACTTGCGAAATATTTGCTTAAAATGGTGGCTAAGCAATGGTATGATCTTGATCGTTCAACATTTTTCTATTTAAAAAAGCTGCGCGAGCACAAACAAGATAATATATTTAGTCACAACTATGATTTCGATGAAGAGGGCTTAATATTTTATATTGGATCAAATGGAAGAACGTGTGAATGGGTAAATCCCGCACAATACGGTCTTGTGCAAGTCTCGAGCTCAGAGGGAAAAACATTGCCATATGGCAAACTAGAAGATATATTGTCGCGCGATAGTGTTTCTCTCAACTGTCATACAAAGGACAATAAGAAGGCTTGGTTTGTCATCGATCTTGGTGTCTATATTGTACCAACCGCATATACTTTGCGTCACGCTCGTGGCTACGGACGTTCAGCCTTGAGGAATTGGCTTTTACAAGCATCAAAGGATTGTATTAACTGGACAACACTTATAACTCATGTTGATGATAAGAGCTTGGTAGAACCTGGCAGTACAGCAACTTGGCCCATAATTTGTGCATCTGCAGATGATGCAAAGGGGTATCGCCACATCAGGATCCAACAAAATGGTCGCAATGCATCTGGTCAGACACATTATTTAAGCTTAAGTGGATTTGAAATTTATGGTCGCGTTGTCGGAGTTTGTGATGATATTGGTAAAACCATTAAGGAAGCTGAAGCTAAAACAAGACGTGAAAGACGTCAAATACGAGCACAACTCAAGCATATTACCAGTGGAGCACGGGTAGTGCGTGGCGTTGATTGGCGTTGGGATGATCAAGACGGCGCTTGTGAAGGCACTATAACTGGAGAAATTCACAACGGATGGATTGATGTTAAGTGGGATCATGGTGTCCGAAATTCATATCGTATGGGTGCTGAGGGTAAATACGATTTAAAACTGGCTAATTTGGAGAGCATCTCAGTGTACGAAGGTGTCAATTCAATTGCACCAATTCCTTCAAATGTCGGAGGACCCAAAAAGAATGATAAAACAAATGTGCTAACATCGCGAAAATCAAGTTCAACCCCCTCATTACCTGAAGCCACTGAGATAAATAAGAATGCAGAAGATGCCTCGAATCAAACTGTTTCGGCGGATAATTTAGCTTGGAAGCAAACTGTGGAGACCATTGCAGAAAATGTATTTATTTCAGCAAAAACGCAAATTGCAGCCAATCAAACGAATACAGCTTTAACACGGGAAACCCAATCTACATACAATGAAGCCAGTTGCGATCAAGCTTCAACAACTAAAACAAATGTTCCATCGCCTTTAATACGCGAATTAGAGCACATTGCAGATCTGTCTACAATTAATAACTCAATGCCTGCTATAAACTCAAGCAATGTATCAGATTTAACTACAATCACAGAGGGATTATCGATTGTTGAAATATCAAAGGATAGCAATAGCGCTAAGCCTGCAGCTGACACTAGTGCAGCTGCAGCAGCATTAAAGGATGTAAACCGTGTATCTCATATTGAAGAAAATAATAAGATGAATGCTAATAATTCGGTCGTTGCAAAAGGATTGCTCATCAATTTAAAACAAACAAATTCAACCGGTTCTCATTGTGCTTCATCCCAGTTTCCAACCGAAACTCGCGAAATTATTGATAAAATGCGTGATGGTGTGGATATGATACGCAACAATACGAATAATATTCTATCCTCGGATGAATTGCATCTACCACGCACAACAAACGCATCGTCTGGAGCAGGCGGAACTGCAAAGGGTAATACAAAAGTATCGGTACTAATACAACCTGGAAATCTTCAAAAGAGTGAAATATTGGATGGCGGAGGTGGCGGGGCTAATGAATCGACAAAAACTTCAAATCCTACACAAAATCTTTCTAGTTCCGATGATAATACACCAGCGATATCAGCCTATCCAAATCAAATGGAGAATATATCAAATGATGTTGTGTCTGTCTCTAACCAAATGAGTATTAGTGTACCCAATTTAACAACAACATCTTCCGCTGAAGTATCATCAACATCCGAAGTGGCTGTACATACTGGTTTATTGGAAACATTTGCAGCGATTGCACGTCGTCGCACATCCCAGGATACAAACAACGAAGGAAATCAGGCAAATAACACAAATACTAACAAGAATGAGCACAGCAATCAAAATGTCGGTGCAAGCTCATTTTTCCCCAGAGGCCCTAACTCGGTAACAAGCTTAGTTAAATTAGCCCTGTCCAGTAATTTTCATTCAGGCCTATTGAGTACTGCGCAAAGTTATCCTAGCCTGTCTTCTAATAATGGAGCAAATACATCATCAAATCCAACAAATATGAAAGTTAGTCAACAGCCAACACCATCTATAAATCCTACACTAACTATGAGCCTAACCTCGACCTCAAGTGACAGTGAGCAAGTGTCTTTGGAAGACTTTCTAGAAAGTTGCCGGGCGCCAACATTGCTGGGCGACATGGAAGATGAAGATGATATGGACGAGGAAAATGATGAAGAGGAAAATGAGGATGAATACGAAGATGTTGGAAATACACTATTGCAAGTAATGGTATCACGAAACCTCTTAACATTTATGGATGATGAGTCTTTAGAAAATAGATTGGCTGGTGTAAGCAAGCGTAAATCATGGGATGATGAATTTGTACTAAAAAGACAATTTTCGGCTTTAATACCAGCATTTGATCCACGACCAGGTCGCACTAATGTTAATCAGACTTCTGATTTGGAAATTTGTCCACCCGACACCAACATGGAAACTTTTAATCAAAGTGGACAAACACACGCTGAACAGACAATGCTTGGCTTGAAGTTACGTGGCCCCGGTGTAGGTGGAGTTCCAGATGTTGAAATTGACTTGGATAATAATGAGTGGACTATTTTCCGTGCTGTACAAGAATTACTGCAAAATAGTCAATTGAATAAAAATGATAAATTTCGCAAATTATGGGAACCAACATATACAATCGTTTATCGTGAAATATTTCCAGTAGCACAAGAGTGCACATATTTAGAATCCGACGAAGGTCAGAATACGCCGGGTGTTTCATCTAGAAGCGGAGCATCTACATTATCACCAAATTCGCCAGTGCATGGAGGACTGAGCATAACAGATAATAATTTATGCTCTGTTGAGGATGTTCTAGATTTACTTACCCAAATCAATGCACTTAATCAATACGAAATAGAATGCAGAGATGATCAAAGCGCAGCAAACTCGTCTGAAAATTCAATTTTACCAGTTGAGCTATTTATGAGCAAGAAAATTACAAATAAATTACAACAACAGATTCATGATCCTCTCGTGCTTTCAAGTAACGCTCTACCAAACTGGTGCGAGGATCTCAATCAATCTTGCCCATTTCTATTCCCATTCGAGACAAGGCAATTATATTTTAACTGCACAGCTTTTGGAGCATCTCGAAGCATTGTGTGTTTGCAATCTCAACGTGATATTACAACTGAACGCCAAAGACTTCCCATTATGAGCCCACGTCGAGATGATCAACATGATTTCCGTGTGGGTCGATTAAAGCATGAGCGTGTGAAAGTGCCACGAAACAAAGATTTACTAAAATGGGCCATTCAAGTAATGAAAGCACATTGTAATCGAAAGTCTGTACTTGAAGTCGAATTTTTGGATGAGGAAGGCACAGGATTGGGACCAACACTTGAGTTTTATGCTTTGGTTGCTGCAGAGATTCAACGGTCTGATTTATGCATGTGGCTTTGTGACGATGAGCTAACTGAAGAAACTCCCGAGTCGATGCCTCAATCTCAAAATATTGAAGATGATGATGATAAAAAGCCAATTGGCTATTATGTTAACAGGCGAGAGCATGGACTGTTCCCAGCACCACTGCCACAAAACTCCGAAATATGTGAGCAGGTGTCAAAATACTTTTGGTTCTTTGGTGTTTTTATAGCCAAAGTGTTGCAGGATATGCGACTTGTGGATATGCCTTTATCAAAATCATTTTTACAATTACTTTGCCATAACAAAGTATTAGCACGAAATGAAATAAAGCTTAAATCATCCAATTTGCGCTCCCAGGATCTCATGGCAAGCTCAATTGTTTCCAAGGATTCTGAGTTTGAAAATACTTACTCAAATCTAATAAACGCCGACTATACACAATCCAACTGGTTTAGTGGAATTCTCAATATTGAAAACCTAAAAGAAATTGATCCAACGCGCTATCAATTTTTAATTGATCTACAAGATTTGTTGATGCGTAAACAAGCTATTGAATTTGACAGCAGTCTGAACAGCGAAACTAAACAAGAACTAATTAATAATCTTAAATTGTGCACCAAAAATGAAATTGAAGTATCACTAGACGAATTAGCTCTTACATTTACTTACCTGCCTAGCTCTTCAGTTTATGGTTATACATATGCAGAACTTTTACCAAATGGTTCCTCAATTGAAGTCAACATAAACAACCTAGAAGCATATTGTGAATTGCTTCTTAACTTTATGTTACAGGATGGTATTGCTAAGCAAATGCAGGCGTTCCATGATGGTTTCTGCGAAGTGTTTCCTTTGAATAAACTAGCGGCATTTAATCCATCCGAAGCTCGAATGATGATATGTGGAGAACAATATCCCCAATGGAGCCGCGATGATCTTATGGCGTATACTGAACCAAAATTGGGATACTCGAAAGACAGGTAAGGCAATTTTTCCAATTTAGGTTTTATTTTACTAATTATGTTTTACCAATTTCGTTTAGCCCTGGATTTTTACGTTTTGTTAACGTTCTATTAAGCTTATCGGGTGCTGAACGCAAGGCCTTTTTGCAATTTACCACTGGTTGTAGTAGCCTGCCTCCGGGAGGGTTGGCAAATTTACATCCTAGACTAACGGTAGTAAGAAAAGTCGATGCTGGACAAGGAAGTTATCCATCGGTGAATACTTGTGTCCATTATTTAAAGCTTCCCGACTACCCGTCCGAGGAAATAATGAAGGAACGATTGTTAACAGCAACTAAGGAAAAAGGGTTTCATTTAAATTAAAAATATTTCTTTATTTCTATATAATGTTTATTAAAAATTTCAACTGGTTTAGCACTTTGCAGACAATTTTAAACAATGTAAATACTAAACGAACTAGTAATTAACAATTCCACATATTGTCTGAAATATTGTAAATTACTTATAACTAAGTTATCGATTTCAACTTTACAAAAAAAAAAAAAAACAAAAAACAGATATTCTGATAATTTGTGGTAAAACTTAATACGTATTTTAATAAATTGCCTTTGATGTTAAATAGTACTCGATGTTTGAAATCATCTTGTTATATATTATAAACAGTTAAATTACTATGTGTGTGCTAATAAACCCGTAAGTCAACACGCGGCAAATATACGATTTGGTTTATAAATACCGGAAACATCGAGTTTACTTGGGCTTAAATCTTATAGTAGAAATATTTTTAAGGCGTATTACGCTTAATCAAATTAAATGTGTGATAAGATCTTTGCAGTACGCCAGGCTTTCTATTGTCTTGGCTACAACCCTGTAAGTAAACTTAAAATCTGAAGAAATTTTTTCAACTACGACTCCAATCTAGCTCGTAGCGTAGGAAAACATTAAAAACTAAAAGACGTCTACGCAGGAACTTAAAATCAGAAATATGAAACCCATTATTCTGATTAGTAAAAAGAAAGGTAACCATTCACAAGACTATGTTTAGTTAATCATATAGAAAAATCTAATATATAAATATTGTGTCTTGATTGCTTAATTACTTTAAAAGACTGTCATGGAATACCTGTATCATATCGAACGACTTTTATCGTTGCATTCTATTATTTGTAAGTATCGAAATGTAACTACATATATCGATATTATTACACATCCCTATTATCATTAACTTATTTGTTATTAGTCAACTTTATTTTATATATTGATCTTTTATGTTTGTTGGTCGTTCATTTTCATGGAAACTCAACTAAGTTATTCCAAATATGCGCTTATATCGCGTCAAATCGAACTAATTCCACAAGTACGCTTTGGAACACTTTCAACAGATGTTGACAGCAACAATGCTAACAAGAATCCAAACGTATATTTGGAGAAAATTGTTGTTGAGCCTGGGACATTAATAAAGATTATCGGGACATCAGATGGTAATGAAAGTGAAAAGTGCATTGTTCAAATAATTGATTTTAAAAGGAATACTTATACTTATAATAATCACTTTTACGAATGCAAAACAAGCAACTTGGTGAAAGTCGCTGAGGGTATTTGGCCATATGTTATAAGTATTGTGAATCTGGAGCGTCGTTTGCGTTTGGTGTGCAACAAGGAACAATGCCAATGGTTGGTTAATTTAAAAGCCAACGATCTATTGAGTGTACAAGGAGACTTGTTTAAAAAGGAAAATGTTTGCTTCGATTGCATTATACGGTATATTGGACCAGTGGAGGAATTAAATCCCGTTGGATATTTTTTTGGTTTGGAAATTTTAGTACGTACAAATGATGTGTTTAATGATTTTAACTCTTTTTTAATAGCAATTTGTGTGTATAATTTTAGCATCTCAATAGTGGCCACTCTCCACAAACAAATGACATACCCTTTGCAATTAAATATATGCAGTGTGATCCAAATTTATCAATATTTACAACAGCAGACTGGATAACTCCCATTTCGAATGAAGTGCGACATAAACTATCAGCTAGAAAATTGATAAATGATACATTTGAACGGGTATATACAGCCATTGTGCCAACAGCCTTAAATGTTCATACTCAACGAAGTGATAAGTACAAAAAACGACAGCCATCCGCTCAGTTTTACGATTCGACTCCATTAGTAACGCAGAGTGCAGCTAAATATGACATAGAGCCACTGAGTGATGAGCCTGTAAACAATAAGAATCAATTGAAAAATATTGAGATTCCAATAACCTTAAACAATATGCAAACTAATGAAAAGGATGCAGCAATATTTCGAAAGAATGTTGCTGAAAGAGACTTACGCAGCATTAAGGATAGAGATATTATTGTCATAAACAAGAGCGACATTGAAGAGTCCACGAAAAATGAACATAATGTTATTGTTGTTAACAATCCACAAGAAAAGGAAAATGTTGATTTGGCTGATTTACTCGGTACAAATTGGCCCACTAATGTTGGTGGGGCTGCTATGATTTTAAACAGAGCACAATTAGTTGAAAAATCAAATGATAATAAATTGGAAAAATTATCCGGGAACACGCACTCGCCATTTCTGAAAAATATTGCAGAGCCAACTGAAAAAGTTATATCACCTGTTGTAGATGTTAAATCCAGTGCAAATTCTGGTAAGAATTTCATTTAGTACTTAAAACAATTGCTAATATCTTCATTGAATGATGTAAATTATGAATTATTAAGATTTATTATTTTAAACACGCTAATTTCAGTTCTTAAAGCATGTAATTATGATACATTCATTGTTTCATTCGCCGTATCTGTATATTACATAAATATTTGAAACACACATATCGCAAAAAAAAAATGTATTAATTTTAAGATATTTGTATATACTTTAATTTTATATATTAAACAAATTTTAACGTGTTTGTGCACTTGACATATCACAGTTTAATGTATGTACACACTTTTAGATCTTTAAATGAGACCCTGCATATGAAATTTTATTTTTAGATTCTGTGCGCGGCTGTTAAAGAAAAGCAAGCAGCTGCATCTCTGCTAAATGCTGAGATGTAGAGTTTATAAGATTGACAATAATAAGATAAAGAATTTATTTTATTATTAAATAACTAGCAATTATATAACCCATAAAACATAAAAAAAGTGTAATAACGTAAAATTTTGCATATATTTTAATATGTACACATTTAAGTATGTTAGGTTTACTTTATCTATCTATAAACAGGGTATTTTTAGTCAATCATTCGACACAATATTCTAACTAAATCTTCTGTCTCTGTATGCATAACACAATCACACGGTAAAAATAAATTTGTCGTGCTAAATATCAGAACGTGTGTGTATTCCAAATTTGATTCATTTATTTCTCATTTTCACATAAAAAAAATAAAATTAAAATTAAATAAAATAGCCACTCGATTTATTTAAATGATCATCTAAAATATATGTGTGTGTCGGTTTTAATAATACCTATACCATAATATATATACATTTATTCATGAACATGTACGATATTCCATTGACTGTTTTGGAATTCAATGTACAGCAAAGAGCAGATAGTTTTGAAGGTATTCATTAAAATACCTATTTATAAATTAAATTAAATATTTCAGTGCCCATATGAAATTTTTGTTTTGTGTTTTTAACATTATTGTGCACGCTTATAAAAATAATTTATTTCATGTACTGAGTTGTTGTAAACTAGTCTCATTTATATTACACATATTTTTCGTCACTTTCAAAAGTTTAGATTACTCTGGTCATCATTTCGTCTAATATTTATATTTATTTTTTATAATATGCAGATATAAGCTATGCAAAATACAAACACTTGCATGAAATACCTGGAACTAAACTAACAATTGGATCTTTGGTCGAAGTGACTGATTCTGCAATATGTGCTGATTTATATGGCGTAATTCGTTGGATTGGCATACCTCCAGAATCATCAAATATATTGGTTGGAATTGAAATTGAAGATGATCCAAACTTAAGAAATCTTTCGACATCAGATGGAATTTACAACGGAGTTCGGTAAATTATATGTGCAATAAAACATTGTTATCTAAATATTGCAAATATATAAAGTTTTATCAGCCTCATTGACTTATATGAAAATTAAATAATTTTTTACAAAATTGCGCTATGTTTTCGAGAAAAACTTTTGATTTTATAAAATATATCTAACTAAAAATCTTGTAATTTCTCCAGTTTATTTCAGTGCCGCGATGGCGGAGCTATTTTTGTACCGGCTAATAAATGTACAAATGATCGAAGATTTGTCGAGGTAGAGGGAACTAATTCAGTTAGCATGATGTCAACTGATACCAATGCAGTGAAGTTCGGCCGTGTGGATTGCCCATTAGTTTTAGGTTCTGTTGCACCATTAAGTAAGTTTATTTATTATCTATAGCTAGGATTTCTTCTAGTAGCCATAATCATGGAGACAGCTGACGCTGTTCTTCACATCTATTGTAAAGAAATTGATATAGTTCTAATTTTTTTTATTTACTTAATTCTCATTTAAGGAATTCACAACATTGAAGAACTTGAAGACATATGCGGCAAATTTAAAGGCATTCAAGGACATCATAATTCCTGTTATTTGGACGCAACATTGTTTTCTATGTTTACTTTCACCAGTGTATTCGATTCCATTCTTTATAGAAAACCAGGCCCGCAGGTAAGCTTATTATAATAAAAAAAAATTTTTTTTATATTAATGAATACAAATTTATTTAAATGTTTTTCTTAGGATATTTCACATTATAGTGCTGTTCAAAACGTTTTGCGGGATGAAATAGTTAATCCATTGCGAAAGAATGTATTTGTGCGAGCTGACCGCGTTATGAAATTGCGTAAATTTTTAGATCAACTCAGTTCTGTTAGTGGTCTGACCAGTGAGGAAAAAGATCCCGAGGAGTTCTTAAACAGTTTGTTATCGCAAATAATGAGAGTTGAACCATTTTTAAAGGTACGTTGTTTCTACAATCTTTAATTTGTTGAAATTGAAATTTATATTTACTTATGTTTTATTTAATAGCTAAGCTCTGGACAAGACTCTTACTTTTATCAACTGTTTGTGGAGAAAGATGAGCGATTGACATTTCCTACGGTTCAACAACTATTTGAGCAAAGTTTTCATTCGTCCGATATCAAGTTGAAAGAAGTTCCTTCTTGTCTAATTATTCAAATGCCACGATTTGGTAAAAGTTACAAAATGTATCCCCGAATTTTACCTTCGCAAGTTCTTGACGTTACAGATATCATTGAAGATTGTAAGTAATTGAATAACGATTTAAAATTATAGATTCTTTTATATTTATAAAATAAACGTTTAATATTTTTAGCTCCACGTCAATGTTCAGTTTGTGGAAAGCTAGCTGAGTACGAGTGCCGGGAATGTTTTGATTCTCTGCAGGCAGGCTCGGGTCTTGAGTCCACAGCGTTCTGTCAAAAATGCCTTAAAACAGTCCATATGCATGCAAAAAGGTCGGTTGTTAGTTATTTTATAAATTACTTTATTTATTTTTATATTTTTTTCAGAGTCAATCATGTGTCAAAGAAGCTTTTTGTACCAAGAGACTTTAAAGTAATGGCTGATCACATGATTTTACCTAGACTTTATATGGAGTTATTTGCCGTTGTGTGTATAGAAACATCGCATTATGTAGCTTTTGTAAAAGCAGGCTCAGGACCAGATGCTCCATGGTGTTTCTTTGATTCAATGGCTGATAGAAAAGGTAATCTCTTTATTAATTAATAATTTAATAATAATCTAATTATTCATTATAAATATTTAAACTGTTTATTTTAGGTGAAAAGAACGGGTACAATATACCAGAAATGATATCTGTTCGTGAGTTACCTCAGTGGTTATCTGATGAAGGCGCTCGACTTATCAATGAGAGATCATTAAAGGACAAAGTCTTACCTGAACACGCCAAGCGTTTGTTTTGCGACGCCTATATGTGTATGTACCAAAGCACGGATGTTATGATGTACCACTAATATTTGTAATAAAAAAAATATATATATCTAAATAAAGTAACATTAAATACAATAAAACCATATAGTAATATTAAAACGAAATAATTATTAATTGCTCTTCACGGTTTGATTTTGAATTTTCCACAGAATCTCTGTTAGGAATCTAATTTTATTTCGCTAAGAGAAATATTTGCAGCTTTTCCATGACCTTTAAAGAATTATTTCGCAAAGTTTAAGCAAGTCGGTTGACACGACAATGACCTTTCATTTTCTTCATTAGGTTTGGAGATACAACTTAGCCATGTTAAAAAATAGCGCAGTTGGAGAAGTGATTTATATCGCGATTCAAGTAGTTTTGTAATTGTAACCTAAGAAATTGTACGACGGGGCGTTGCCCTAGTAGTGAAATGGAATTATTTTCCTGTTTTAAAGCAACAATACTATGAATGCATTTAGGTTGTTGGTGCTTTGTGCTGATTGGATTCATGTTTCTTCGATTTGGAGACGCAAGAAAATTTATGTTGATTGTATTTGAAAATTTGCGAAATATACCTATGAAGTTCTGAAACTATAATGTTTGCTATAGATGTGTCCACAATACTGACAATTTTATAAAAAATACATATTAAATACATTATAAATAAAATAATTAAGATTTACAAGTTCGGCTAAGTACTGAAACACTATAGTTTAACGCTGCTACTGGATTAATCAGTCGAAAATATAGTGTTTTACTGTTGATTGATTATATTTAAGAGTTTGCAAATATGTTTTCGAAAGATATTAATTTTGTGTCCCTATTTGAAAAGCTCAGTAAATAAAGGTGCTGCTCTAAGCCATAGCCTACATTTATTTTATTGCAAGCGTATTTCAATCTGATTTTATACTAATGGTTACGTTCGATAGTACAATCTAAATATGTATGTACTAATGTACAGAATAGGTAAAAACCACCCCATCAGGTTAAGAGCAAGTGACACTCTCTTTGTTGAAGAGAAAATTTCCCAAAGCCTGTCCACTTATAAAATTTTGGTAATAGAATTTACAATTTGTAGACAAGTTATATAGCTGCTTTGAGGCATATAATTAGTAATATTACCATTATTATATGCTAACTATGCGCATTAGCTATGACTTCTAATTATTTAATAGTTTTTAAAAAGCTGTTTTAAATCAACCCTTATGTAGCCTTTGTATTAGTATACATTTCTACACTGAAGGAAAAATGGAAAACAATTTTAAATCAAAGCGACAGCTTACAATGAATGTAAGATTAGAATAAGATTAAAATGTGTTTTACCTACATCAGTATATTATGTTTATTGCATATTGAAGTCAAGTGTTAAGTATTTTAATACAGACAATTTTGAGTTCAAACAATGAAAACAAAACCAAAATGTTTATTAAATAATCAACTAATCTGCGGAAGCTCAAGATACATGTATGTCCTTAATATTAAAATTAATTAACCTAAAAATTAAAAATGCATTATGTTCTCAAAATGAGATGAAATTATTAAAAGTAAGTTAATAAATTATTAATAAATAAACATGTCACAAATATTTACTCAATCCAAGCATTTATTGACTTTCTTTCTGTGTATTTCTACAGCATTACTCGCATTTGCCGCTGTATAAAAATCCTCTCAGCATACAGCATATCTCATGGCCAGCAAAATTTTTTGCAATTCTTAAAACAACAGTCGAATATAGGTTTCAGTCCCGGGTTGCCTGTCGCTGGGTAATGGTCTTCCACAAAGTACTCTACTGAAAACCCAGTGTTTGCGTTTTTGGCTATCATTAAAGTATGTATGTGCAAATACTCTACATACATGTATGTATGTAAATTCTGAAGGTTGTGATTTGGATGAAGAAAAAAAATATATACACAAGTGTAAAATATGCAAATTGTTGTACTATTTGCGCTCAGTGCTATGTGAAATGCATAAAGTTATATGAATATATTATATATACACATTTAGTACATGCATCTCTATATGTAGATACATATATGTATATGTATTATAATAAAACGACAACAAAATTGAATTGTGAATATATGTACATATGTACAAATACTTATGTAGGTGTATTCAATCAGTTTGACAATATCCCATTTAAGTATGTGTACAATAACCCCTCTTACTACAACATGTATTATGTACAAGCATTAAATTATAACATGATTATTTTATAAAATAACCTTACCTGAAAGGTTAATTGAAATACAAAATTTTCAATGCTCACACATATATGTATGTATATTGCACACGTATGTACAGACATGTATCCACAATAAGTAAGCCAGTCCGATGCTCGGGTATTTATGTAATTAGATGAATTTAAAGAAATTAAATTTAATTAAATAATTTTTAAAAATAAAAGTATTTATTTTAAATAGCAAGGAAATATTTATAATATGTATTGGTTTGGGATTTTTTGTATAGAAAATTATTATTTGCATTAATGTATTTCATTAGTCGTTGGGAAATCTTTCATAAAAATAATTAAACAATCACTAAAATTCCGAATCAAAACTAAAATGCATTTAAATTTATAAGAGTTCCCAATTTTAGAATGTTAATACATATATTATCATATACACTTGACTTTAACATATATTTTGTTTACCGACAATAACATTGTTTTACGTTATACCTCGTGCAGTATATATGTATAATATATAATTCATTTCTAAACTCACACACTTAAAAATTCTTGAATTAATAATTTTTGGCAAATTCATGCGATTTAATTATATTTAAGTACCCTGCAAATTTTCACCTGGTAAACAGTTGAGCTAAGGTTGTGTTACCTCATGCTAAAAGCCACCTTCTAAGTTAGTTATGTATGTAGCATGTATATATATATATTTATATATTTAATTATAAGTAAGTGAGGGATTCGCATTGACCATTTGGTATTTACAAATTAAGCAAGTAAATTATGTGTGCATAGTAAATTATGGTGCTCTATAAATAACGGATATATGGATCTATGGAAGTGGTGACGTATTTAGTAGTAGTACTAGAGTTTTGCTTTCCTTATACTACAAATGATTGTGTTATATGTGTTTTGTTTGTTTGTTTTTTAACGTAGTGATAAATAGATACATTATGTAATTACGTGTGTATATGTTTGTTAAAAACATACATTGAATTATTAATCAAAGTTTTAAGTGTTAGAGCAAACATTTCATAACTAATTGAATAAATTGCTATATATAAAATGTATGCACAAGGTATCAACAGCTTAGTTGATCTCTATATTTAAGTAAACATTCAAATGCAAACAATTTGTAATATAAATTCAAAAATAACCACTATAAACGAGTAAGTCGAAATTCCTGACACTAAACCTACGGCAGGTATTATTGTGATAAGTTTATCGAGCAGGTTAATTTTTTTCATTCAAAATTATCCGCCTACGCTGACAAGTTGGCAGCACTTTATCGAAAAGTTGACAGAGCAACTATCTACTTTTCAATGATCTTAAGAGTTTCTCTGACATAATGACCTTAAGATGAATCTTTACATGTGCGGACATAAGTTCAAATACATACTTGTAAAAATGTTTAAGTACACACTAACAGATTGATTGAATTGAGAACTAAGTATCACTAGTATACAATAAGTATCATTAGCAGAGTGCATCAGATAGAAACAACTTATAAGACTGGGTAAAAAGAAAAATCAATGATTTTTACTCTTGACCTTAAGGGCCATTGAAGGCTTGTTTCTTTTGTGCTTACAATACGCTTTCAGTGCTATTCGATTAATTTAAAAAGCATTTTCTAACGATAGGTATAGCTCACATATGTATTCTCAACATATAACCAATCAGATACTTAATAATTGTGTTTTTAATATACAATATCATCCTATTGGTGTAATCCCATAGGTGTAATTCATTATTTTATCTTATAAATTACATGCTATATACGTATACTTTAATGGAATTTTTTAAATTCATATTGTCATAATAGTTTGATTCGTTTATAAATATAGTTGTTCATTTAATTTTCAGCTTGCAAAACTCAGATTCTTAAAGTCTGTGATCATATTTCCAATTTTGTGGAAGACAAAAAAATGGAAAAATCATCATCTGGATATATCAGCGCTGTCATTTTTATACCAATTATGTGAATGGCCCCAGAAATACATAGCGTGATATTATCAATGAATATCGGTAAGACATCATTTCTGTAATAGCCTAAGTATTCGTATTTCCCTATATACATTATAATTTTCTATGCAAAAAATCAGAGTTAGATATTTAAAATTGGAACTATCAATCGATTTTATTTGCGGGGGTGAGGGGAACTATCGGAATTTTGAAATTAACTTGATTTGCGTATGGTATACAGGAATCTTTTAGGACTCCATTTTACCTATTTTAAGTGGGTAAATATATATATATATGTATATTATTTTATATGTTGCCTGCAGCTATCTTAAAGAGAGAAAATAATATAAACATATGTCTAATAACGCCGAAAATAATATAATATAAAAAATATATTGTTTCAGGAAATGGGTTTTGCCAGTTTTTATTAATAAATAAAAAACGATGACAGACACAGTTGCGGCATGATGATTAATCTAAAGTAAGTAAATACATACATAAAAGTACTATTTTAATTTTTTATTTGGCCAATAAAGTCCAATATCCAGCTCAAATGGAATTTAAAATTCCATTTTCTAACATTTTCCTATTTACTTACCACCAATTTTCCTTAGCTTCTTACTTCCAAAACCGTCCGAAGCACACTTCGACTTGCTATAACTTCAGTTCTACAACAATTTAGTTTCTTTAAGCCGTCCTACTTGGATTTTTAGAAAATGCACGCCAACGCATCTGCAGATCGGGGTGGATCTTGGAGACTACCACCAGATGAGACTTTACAAGTTCAAGATCCAAAGCAAAAGGATCAAGACTTAGATTTGGATGAAGGACACAACTGGCGCAGTATTATTTTCTCTCTATTAGTTATTAGTTTTGTAATAGCTGGTATAATAACTGCAATATATTTATTGGGGTATGTATTTTTATGTAAACATGATGCTATAAATTGAATAAAATTAGGTTTACTTAAAATAATAACAATTACTGAACGTAAAATTTTTATTTATTTTATAGATATGTTGACGAACTCTTATATTGGTCGGGTCGGAGAATGATTCTCGATGAATATTTACAAGGGGAATTAACGCCGACAAGATTACAACCTTCTTGGGTGACAACGAAAAAATATGTATTTCAGTCAGATGACGGGGGACTTTCCCTATTGGATACCACAGCTAACTCAATAAATATTTTGGTTACAAATCATACAATTCGACAACTAAATGTTCGGGGATATCAATGCTCGCACGATCTTAAATATGTACTATTCAGACATAATGTTAAAAAAGTAAGTAAACTCAAAAAAATACAATTACATTATTAATAATGTTTGTATAATAGATATTTCAGAAATCGTTTACTGCGTTTTACACAATCTATGATGTAGATAATGATCACCATATGCCAGTGAAGTTAAAGGACTCATCAAAGGTACAAAGAACCCGTCTTCAATATGCGGCCTGGCTAGGAAATACAACCTCGATCATTATTGTTGCTGACAATGATATATTCGTAAGACAATCGCCTTCGATGGAGGAGGATATAAGAATAACAACGACAGGGCATGAAAATAATATTTATAATGGAGTTCCAGACTGGCTCTATCAGGGTAATAATAGTTGCTTATATATTAATTTTAATTCTATATTTATATTTGAACTTTAAATGATAATATATTGTAATATAAATATAATAATTTGCAGAATATATTTATTACTATTCTCAAACAAATTCAATAACAATTTCGCATTTTAGAGGAAATTTTTGATATACCGGAAGCTATTTGGTCATCCACTGATGGAAGTCACTTCATGTTTGCCTTATTTAATGATACTCATGTTGGGATGATGACATATCCGTGGTTATCATCTGGCGCTATAATCGCTGGTAGCGGTATGACATCAGGAAGTTCATTTCCTGAAACAAAAAATGTGCGCTATCCAACGCCAGGCACTGCCAATCCAGAAGTTCAGTTATGGATAGTTGACATAACGAGTTTTATGTCTATAGTTAAAATGGAATTGAGACCACCGCCTTCATTAAATGGACAGTAAGTTGAATAATGCTTTTAATACTAAATTGTTGTTTAATCTGCAATCATTTGCACAATAGGGATTATTACCTGACGTCAGCAGGTTGGGTCTCTGGTAGCAATCATCAAGTCTCTGTTGTTTTTATGGTACGCTCTCAAAATTATAGTATAATCGCTACATGCTCAAAAGATCAAAATTGGACATGTTCTGAAGTAAGTATAGATATGTGGGTAAACTGAATTGATGAATATATATAATTCCAAATATAATTGTAAAGATTCATTCCGAGCGGGCACCTGAAGATGAATGGCTAGACATATTTCCACATCCCGTATTTGCCCCCGATGGTAACAGCTTCTTACTACTCGGAAGTGTTCAGGAATCAGGAAATGATCATTTTACCCATATTAAGCACATAACGATATCACAGCAGAGAATTTCAGTAATATCTCATGGACGTTACGAGGTATGCTTCTAATTTTTTTAAAAAAGTAACACATTCAAAGCATTTTTTTTAATTAATAAGGTATTAAAAATCTTGTGTTGGGATACAGCGAATCACGTAGTATATTATCTGGCTACTCAAGATAAAAAGCCTGGTCAACGTCATTTGTATTCGGTTAAAGATCCTGTTAATGATGATACCAGAAAGTAAGCATATGAATTATTTTCATCAGATCTCATTTAAATGGCATACATTATTTATTGACAGAAGCGAACCGCAGTGCATAACTTGCGATTTGGGCGAAGCCCTTTGGAGTAGTAGATATTATTATGTAAACTGTACCCATTTTGACGCTTTCATTACACCTTCATCGGCCCTGGCAACCAACTATGGAGTTGAATTTTATATTTTAGAGTGTCAAGGTCCAGGTTTGCCTGTCTCTGGTGTGCACATGCAAAAAACCCACAGTCTAGTCAAAATACTGTATGATACACGACCATTCTATACAGAGAGACTGCAAAAACTTGCATTACCAATCCAAAGATCATTCGAAATTCCATTGCCCCATGGAAGCAGAGCCCAAGTGCAATTACTTTTGCCACCCAGCTGGAGGGAAGAACTGCGTGACGCGGCATTTCCTGTCGTTGTGGAAGTGTAAGTATTATCATCAAAATTCTTTTTATATTTAGATTTAGTTTAATTTTCTTTACAGAAATGGTCGTCCGGGTTCAGAGTCAGTGTCAGAAAAGTTTCGAATAGATTGGGGAACATACATGTCCTCTAGAAATGATGTTATTTATGTGCGCCTAGATGTACGAGGCGCCAAAGGGCAAAGCAAAAAATCTTTATATCGTCATTTGGGTGGCGTGGAAGTGCAGGATCAGATATCTGTATTGAGGTAGGTTGAAAATTAGAAAATTTTATTATATCTCAAAATTGATACCTTTTGATTTCCCACTTGCGTAGATACCTTTTGGATACCATAAGTTTTTTAGATGAAACAAGAGTTGGTATTTGGGGATGGGGCTATGGAGGTTATGTTACTTCAATGGTGTTGGGTACTCAACAAGATGTCTTCAAATGTGGAATATCGATTTCTCCTATTGCAGATTGGTTGTATTACAGTAAGATCAAAGGATTCCTAAAAATTCAATTTACATGTGATAAGTTTTCAAAATATTTTTCAGATTCTGCTTTTACTGAACGCATACTAGGACTGCCTGCTGAAAACTATAAAGGATATGTAGAAGCTGATGCAACTCAACGAGCTCGTCTTATTAAATCAAACTCATTTTTTTTAATTCACGGCCTAGCAGACTCTACTGCACCGTATGTCCATGGTGTTCAATTAGCTAAATCATTGACCGAAGCCAATATATTATATCGATATCAGGTAAGATATTATCGTTAAGAAATATGAATAAAAGAGACACAAATATCTGAATATGTGTTAATAAATATATGTTTTCAAATATATATTTATAGACGTATGCTGACGAAGGCCATGAACTCAATGGAGTATTAGAGCATGTGTACTCCTCTATGGAACACTACTTTGCGGAGTGCTTGAGCTTGGATCCTGATGATACCAAGCCAGATTTAGATCAAAACATGGTACCTGCTGAGTAGCAGACTTAAAACGCTTCAATATGTAAATAGAGTAGGTTAATTATTATTATAATAATATGCAGAATTTAAACTGTTATACTATTATAACTACATACACTGGTTGTTTTCTAAACAAGGACATTAAAAACTAGAATATATACTTACCATAATATATTATTATACATATAATACGTATGTCATCCGATTTCGAGTTACGTAATATCCTTTTGATTGTTAACATTGTGATTTGTTTGTTTAATTTTTTTTGTTAATTTAAATGGTCGACAAATGGTTAAAAAACAAAAGAAATGTATACCATTTAATGAAACAAGAATATAAGTGTACTTTTTGTAGTACCTATTTCTACTAAAAAGCCACGTTCTCTTTGGAACAACTCACATTGCTTCCTTTACTAATCCTTCCCAAGAAAAATAATATTAATAATAAATATAAGTATACGGCTTGGTTTGGCAGATACAAGTTTTTAACTTCACGCATATTAAAGTAAATTCTCAAGGATTTTCATAAATTTTTAAATATGTTGAGCATTATTAACATATTTTGCCAGCGAAATAAACGCAGCCTAACATAGAATCGATTTATATATGGTATTATACTGGACGGCAGTGGTTGTAGTCCACTTAAGAATCACAACAAATTGAGCTTGGTGATTTAAGGCACATCAATTAAGTGCAGCAAAGCTGATCGCAAATAAATATAAATAGAAGCAATAAGATTTTAATTTAATGTCTTAAATATTATCTGATCTAATGTCAGCATTCACACATCATCATATATTTACTCATCTTCATATCTTCAAAACAAATCAAAATTGAAAAGTTTATCTTCATTATTAACAAACTAGTAATAGAAAGTACTGTATTTATTTAAATTTGTTTCCAATTGTTATATACATTTTACTAAATATAAGAAAAGATACTGAATATATTAGATGACACATCTGCCACCAACAAAAAATCAAAATCAAAACCAATCTCCCACAGAGGCTATAGCTTAGGGACAATGTGTTCAGCCGCTGACGCTTTAGTAATGTGGTTTGAACTCGACTGAGAGCGCTTCGGCCTTTAATATTTCTTCCTCCCTTACATTTTAGAAAGCTAGTTGTATGTAAGTTCCGGAGCTTAAACAAAATAAATGCATTGGTACCGCTAAAAGTTATTGTAAATATATATATATGATATATATAATACTGGGTAAAGTTTACAGTCTCCAAGAAATATTAAAAAAATATAACTTCCAATATTAGTTAAGAGTGAAATCTTCCAAACAAAGAATATATAAATGTGTTTTTAATTTTGTTAAGCACTTGCTTTATAAAGCGTCCAATCAAAATATTTGAATGGGATGTGTCATCTAGTATTATTTAGTATCTTTGCTATAAGCAATCAACTTTTGCAATCAGCTGATAATTTACTGCACCGCCTGCCAATGTAAAATGCTTTTTTGGCAGATGCCACTGTTGCAATACACTACCAACCCCCAATGTATAGATCCCAAAAAAATAAAATCCTAGCTACTCAATTTGGTTGTTATTAGGCTTGCAGGCAAACTAAGGATACTCACGGTGTGTCGATTAAAAGATTAATTTAACAACAATAAATATATAGTTTTATGCAGTTGAAATGTAATTAAACTATAAAAGGTTATTAGAATATAGTATTATTTATAAGTATGAATTTATAGTTTTTTTTTGGTTTTAAACCTTTATTCTACTGTTCATGTCATCTTTGGGCATTGTTGCTTTTATTTTCCAAAGAAAATTTTATGATAAATAATAATAAAATGTTTTTCTAAATATTAAACTTTTGATCGACCCTTGGGAAATCCTTTACTGTATAGAATAAAATGGCAAAATACTTAAAAATACATACATAAATATATATATATTATTATATATACATATATAATGATTGCTTCACATTAATGTTTTGTATATTGTATAATATTGGAGCATAAACTGAATGTTTATTAAATTTTACAAACGACTTGAAAAAATATATATGAGCTTCGGATGTCCGAAGACGTCGTCTTAATTTGTTTATATTATATAAGGCAAACATGGTGATTAGAAATTTTACATCTAGATTATACTCGTATGTATGTAGTAGTTGTAATTGCTACGGAATTTGTTTAAATCTTTTTCCCTTATTTTTTTAAAAATAAAACAATTCTATTTTATTTAGTAATTCACAGAACTAATTATTTGATACTAAAAAATAAAGTAAGTAAATATTAAAAAAACAAATTCTCTACAAAATGTATTATTTGGTGGTGTTGTTCAAAAATTCAATTGAGAGCTCTTGCGTCATATAAAAGAATTTTGGTTTCAATTATTCGTTTTAAAAGAAAAGAACAATTTTTCTATAATTGGGCGCTGTTTTTGGTTAAATTGTGTAATTGAATTTCCTAAGAGACTTTAGCAGCAGTATATAAGTTAAAATTATGATTTTCGTATCGGTATTTTAAGAATGAGTGTTCATATCAGAGTGATATAATCCTATATACTGCTGTCTATAAAAAAATGCTTATATGCTTTCGCCCTTAAAACCGTTTTATTGATATATCTTCAATTGATGTTTTGCGAACTTGAACCATGTTTAAACGGATTGAGAACCATGCTCATTAAAATACGAAAGTAAAACTTTGGTAAGAATTTTGGCACCATTAAGGTAATCAATATAACCCAAAAATTAGTTTTGAACACAGCGTTTAAAACAACCAATATCATTACAATAATACAAGACAAACACATTTTGATTATTTGTATAGAAACACTTTAATAATAACTTGAATTTTAAAGTTTTCATTTATTTTTCATATAATAGAATATGTTTCACAGCTGCAAACAAGTTTTTATATGCATCTAAAAAGTAACAATAATTTCTGAGCACATGTCTTTTGGTATTAGAGGATACAAATAGTTTTTTTTTACATCAGATAAACTGATGATTTTAATACATAAGAAAATAATTTACAGCTGCCCTACAAATTACACAATGTCACAACAAAATATAAACAATTTCAGTTTCTTAAGTAAATTCGCACGCTGCAGAAAATATATATATTGAGTAAAAAATTTTTTTAAATATTGCTTAATTTCCATTCCAATAATAAAACGATCTTTTTAAGTTTAAAAATAATATGTATGCTGTTCTAAAAAAAATAGTAGATCGATTATAAGTTGTTAATTTCATATCTTGAAAACCAAGTTAAAAGTATTATCTTTTTTTTTGAATATTGAACTTTCTCTAAAAAAAAAGTTTTGTCAAGTAATTTTGGCCGGTTCGATTATATAAAAGCTTTAAGCCTGTTTAGTAAAAATAACAAAAAATCAGAGCGTTTTTCTTTCGTTAGAAACTAAGAGGGGACAAAAGCGGTAATCTTTATAGTGCTTCCACCACAACTGTATTAAACCGATTATTATTATAAATATCAACAACAAACTTGTAGATTGAACAATTCCTTTATATTCATTTGGAATTGTTTATTTATCCAATTTAACAACAATTGTGTCAAATGCCTCAATTTTTAATTGTTTAAAATATATTTTCTCATCTGAATCAATAACAAGCATACGAGTTCCACTATAAAACTTTGATGTTAAATCGGAAACAATTTCATAACTGCCGAAATTTGATACTGATACAATTGAATTTCTTCGTGGATAGTTGCGTACTATGATTAAAATGTCAACATTTCTATGAGGTAGAATTTGAGTGTTTGGCTTATTGCTATTTGACTTGCAAATAAAGTTTTTATAAATTGAAGGAGAATGTTCACGCAATGATATCATTTGCTTTACTTTATTAAAGAAATCTGATGATTTTCGATCAGCCCAAAGTAGATCAAGTTCGTCAGAAGCTTTATATTCCTCACTTTTACCAATATCTAGTATATCGTTATGCTGAATATTCGGTGTACCGGGCAAAATGAGCTGCATAATTGTGGCTGCAAACATTTTTTTTGACATTTTGTAACTGACATCAGAACTATTTTTTGCAATGGACCAGTGAACAAACGTTGTCGTATCACCAACTGGCATTTTTCTTAAAATGTTTTCTATCCGCTCTTTCATTTTTTGTGTATCGTTTTCTATATTCAAAACAACGTCAACCAAATCGATATTCTCCAAAATTAAAGGTAATTCTGCATTGGAACTATATTTTAAAACAGTTTCTTCAACAATAAGTACTCGATTCTCGCCCAGTATACGTTTCCATTTTGCCAAACACTTCACTAGTACTGCATGCTTAGTCAGAGATCCCAACCCCTTAAAGTAAAATCCATTCACGCCCTGATCAATCCAATAAATTAAAGAATCTGACACTAGATCCAAGACTTCAGCTTCATTTCTATCAGCAATCAAGTGCTCTAATGGTAAATCTAATAACAGACTAATGTTGTGTGAATGTAAAGCCTTGGCTAAGTTTTTAACAACATTCTGATTGCCTAGCTCTGGCCTTATTGTATTTAGGGCTGTAGAATTAATATATCTCTCATGATGGGTATAATATGGAAAAATTGAGTTTAGTCGGACTGCAGAGACTCCAAAATGTTTTATATACTCAATGTCATTTATTATGCCGCCAATGTCGCCAATTCCGTTATTATCAGAATCCTTAAAAGAAGCCGGATTTATTTCATAAAAAACACTTCCTCGATACCATGCAGCTCTGTGAAAAACAATTGATATATTATTTAAATTATTATGGTATTGTCCTGGCATGTTTACTTACTGTGGATTGCAATATTTTGGCATATTAACAATTGTGGCAACAACTATTGAGCACATTGCTAAGATTCCGGAGAGGAAAACGAAAAATGTACATTTTCGTATAAGTGGCCAATTCCAAGATACAAAACCTGGTGTCTCTTTAGATTTCCTTCGGTGACAGCTTGCATCCTAATGTGTATTAATTAATTTAAAAGAAATGATATTAGTATGGATTTTTCAAAATATTAACTGTATTTTTATACCCTTGGTATTATACTTCATCATGATATGTGTAACGTATTGAAATAGGCGTTTCCAACCCCATTAAGTCAATATACACATACTTTATATGCATAGCAAAACGTTCCATAATTGAAATCCGCGTTTCTTTAATTTAACTAGTTAAAATAGTATAATTTAAGTTATATTTTATTTACCTGTATTGCATTAATGCTATTGTCTTGCAAATGATGATAGTTGACATTGTTAAAGAGATTTGTTGATGTAGTTTCTATAGCATCCATTGCAATGCCGGTACTACTACCGGATGAACTTGTTTCCGCCTTGCAATCTGTATTGCTTATATTGGAAGAGGTAATGTCGCTTGTGATAATGTTTGGGCTCAACGGATGTGATAATAGAACAGGCTCCAATGCACTGTTATTGGAAAGTAATGGACATATGGAGGCCTCCTCGTCCGGTAAAAACGTGGATGTCGATGGTGATTCAAGTAGTGTTTGTGGAAGCTCAACTTCTAAAAAACTTGGCTCAGTGGAAATACCCATGTTGTCCATATTACAATTACTCTCTAAAAATAAATATTTTGTTGACTTTGAAAATTAAAAACAAATTAATACTTTAGATTCAAACATCGCAGCTAAATATCAAATGCTAACAAATGAGTTCTATGCCTGCATGCAACTTTTACAACAATATGCCTGGAAAAGTCTTTAATTTGTCGCAACCTAAATATAGCAATGATTTTCTGATTTTTTTATAAATTTTTTTCTTTTGAAGCACTTTAAATTTGCAAATTCCGCTCAAAAAATATCCTTAGATTATATTCGAACTTAAAACGAAGCCGATAAATATTGTTGCTTAATTCTCACAGTAATTTGTCACGTGTTAGACAATAGAAAATTTTTCATTAAATTGATTTTTTATTAAGACACTCAGACGCGAGTGTAAAATGTCTTACAAATTATTTTCATTTAGAGTTTCAGCAGATAAAATTGAATATCATTGCACAAATATGTTAGAAATGAAAAATGCATCGATGTATCGCTGCAACGATTTCTTACTTTTCGATTTTTATTTTAAACGTTTTATATGTACATATATTCAATTTATATTTACACCACTATTTAGAAGCTGTATATGTATGTAAGAATTCATATTTATGTTTAGATATATATATGAATTTGTATGTACATAGATACATATATGTACTTCCCATGTGCAAATAAGATTCTAATTAGTAAATACTACTGCTATAAGCTTTGCAATAGATGTGTATATATACATACAACTTAAAGATAATTCTTTTATATTATTAAAATTGTTATACCCGCAATATGTAATATACAACTTGCTTTCTTTATGAATTCAATTCACACCAATTAAAACGCGTAACTTTTTTAAGCGCATGCGCTGATCTACTAAAGATTTCGGATAATATCGATGTCATTATCGATAGTACCGAAAATTGAACTATTATTATCTCTACACTTATCGAACTGTTTCGGATCTAATCTCGATGTTTTAAATATAAATATTTTCACTTATCATTCTAACACCTATAATTATATATATATATATATTTTTTTTATCAAAAATTCGATTGTCTTTATATTATCTACACTATAAAAAACACAAGAAGAAGATTTATATTTAAGATTGTACAATTATATACATTTATATAGATATTTCATGAAAACAATCTAATAATTGTTTTCACAAATATATATATATATATATATATATATATATATATATAGGTTAGGTTAGGTTATACCGGTTGATCACCAAATGATGATCTCACATAGACCATAATTGGTCCTTAGTGTTGCCGGATATTATATATATATATAATATATATATATAATATCTATATATTTATATATTTGTGAAAACAATTAAGTTCTTTCAGTTATAAGAATCTGAATGACTATTTTTATTCAAACCACCCTAAAAAAAATATTATGTTGGCATAGAAACCAACCGCTATCCCAGTTTAGTACAAATAAATATATTGTTTAATTTTTACATACATATAAAGCAGGCGTTCGTAACGCATAACAACCTAAAAAAAAGTTTCTTAAATTTATCAAATAATATAACTGAAGCTCTACTGTTCAGTTTGTTAAAATAATATAAATATATTTTGATAATCTACCTGGCTCACAGTTGATTCTTTTAAAAAATGGAGGATACAGAAGATTATGAGTCATGCGAATTTGCCAATATTTCGGAGGAGCTGCCACAGCCAGCATTGGAACCGGAGCAAATGGGCATTCTGCCGCCCGATCATCCACTTTTGCGAAAGTTCCAACAATCTTTGAGGGAACATCTTCTACGAACAAAAAACCAGTTGGAAAATGAGATTACAGATATAAAATATCAAGTTAAGGCCAAGGAGGAACGTCGGGAGGAGCAGGGATTGTCATTATATGATATGCAAGCTAAAATTCAATATCAAGAGCAGCAAATTAAAGAAATATCTACACAAATTGATGAGCATATTGAAAAGCGTCAAAAGGAGGAATCTGCTGTCGAAATCATAAAGAAAGAATATGAGGAGAAAATTAAACTGACAAGAACTCAAAAATCGTTGTATAACGCCCGTATGATGGAATTAGAAGATTTGCAAAGTCTAGGAAGTAATATCAAGAAATGGGCCTATGATGTTGAAGACGAAGTTAAGAATGCTAAGCGTATTGTTAGCAGGGATGCACAACTACAAAAGCAGCTATCTGAAGAAAAAAGGAAATCTGACATACTTTTTTATCGTCTTGATATGGAAGTTAAGAAAAAGGAAGCAGAATTGCAGTCCATTTGCGAAGATGAACTTACTATTAAGGATGTTGTTAATGTGCTCAATATGAGTATTGCAGATGCCAACACCGATTTGGAAGCACTACAAAATGAACATAAGCGTTTAATACAGGCTTGGAGTGAGGTTATTATTGCAATACAACTGAGAGATAAAATCGCGTTTCAAGTTCAGGACAACATTCGGTATGTATGAACATATTTAGTTGAGAATAAGTTTGTATGTTCATATCATATCATAAAACATTTGATAGAAAGCAACAGGAGTCAATAAAACTGAATTCAAATGGAATAGATGCTGTAAAAAAGCAAATTTCTAGAGAGATGCAGCTGAATAAAAAATTGGAATCATTTAGGCAACGATTAGCCGATGACATGAGTACTCTCAGTCGAGACTGTAAGTCACTAAGTCACGCATTTTCTTTATAGAATACTTTTTCATAAAATATTTTAATAATATTTTTTAGGTCAGCGAGAGGTGGATACATTAATAGCGCTGCAATCTAAACTTGAGGAATTTCCCGACTTCTTGGCGCGAACTGAAGCGGATTTACAAGAAGCAACGCGTGAAGGATCAAAAATAATGTCAGAAATTCGCAGACTTGATTTGGTATTAGACAAAAATCGCGCAAAGAAATTCCAAACTGAAGAAGCTATACTAAAGCTAGCTCAGGATCAGCTTATTACTGATAAAGCTAGCGGTTATCGTTTGAAGCTTTTGAATAAGGCACAAGAACAGCGTCGAAATGTCGATTTATCTTTATCTAAGGTTCAAAATCAATTGGCACTCGCTATGCTTGATGTGGAAAAACTGAGAAGTACGCTTTTTAAAGCAAAATTGGAAAATGACAACATAAAAGAAAACTTAAATAGCGCTGAAGAAAAATCAGATAACTTAGATGAAGAGTTAAAGAAAATGCAAACTAAAATTGATGTTAAAATGAAGCGATTCGAAAAGCTAAATAGCCAGATAGAGGAAATTCATAGCGCATACGGAGATGATGTTGGTAATCCAACGGAACTTAAGGTAAAGATTTAAGTATGAATATATATATATAAATATAAAAGTTTAAATGTATATTAAAATATTTTTATTTTAATTATAAATATTTTTATTCCTAGATTAAACAATTAGAGAAAACAATACACATTGGCGAGCATCAAATTAGGGAACATCAACAATTTTGGATAATGCTTCAAAATCACTTTGTCAATTTGACCCATAAAAGAAGTGATCAATTACATGAAATTCAGGTGACACGGAAACGTAAGTACTATTAATTAATCCAAAAAAGGTCAAAACTTTAGACTTTTACAAAATATTTTTAAAAAAATCTGCATAATATTTTTCAGAGCTGTCAATTATTAAGCAAAAGTCGCTTAAAGTGGAGCAACAGCTGGAAAATTCTGAAAGTAAGACCAGAGAATTAAGACTGGATATACAGAAGTATACTTCAAAATTGGAACTACTCAATGATAAAATATATACTACTCGAAAGACCCACGATATTGAAGAAAGTGAATACGAGCACGAACAGGCTGAGCTAAGCCAGAAACTTAAGGTTTGTATTTTGAAGATAATTCGCGTTTGCTTAAAAAATTTGTATTAAATTTAAATTTCAGGACCACGAGATAAATACATTAAAATTAGAAAAAGATATTAACGATTTACAAAACGAAATTGAGCTAAGCAAGGATCTGGTACTCGACAACCATAGGGAAGCTTTATCCTGGGAAACAAAACATAAACTAATTGAGGAAACAATTGATTGGTCTAAGACAGAGCGTTCATTAAATGGTGAAATTGGAGCCATGAAAATAGAAATTCATAGAATGACCATTCGTTATAACCAATTAAAACGCGCACAGGATAAATTAGTACAGGATTTGGAACATTGTGTGATGCATCGTGAACAAATCTTTGTTAATGCCACTGTCAAGGAACATACCGATGCAAAAAAGAAAAAATATAAAAACTCATCTCAGGCTCAAGTTAAACTTGATGAAATACGCAACAAAACAAAGGTGATTCAAAATGAAATAACATTTCTATCAGAAAAGCGATTAATCGATGATATAAGCAATATTGAACGTATGGTCTATATGCTCCGAAAAATTCAAGCCGATCTTGATGAAGTTACAAATAAGGATGCCTGTATTCGAGCACAAATTGAGGAGGGTCTACTAACAAAGCATGCAAACTTGGAACAAATTATTCGTAAGCAGAACCGTGCAAAGGCATTCCGTAAACTGAGCAATATGAAGGGACAACAGAAGCTTGTCCGGTCAGAGACCACAATTCAGCAACAGTTGGAAAATCAAATTGAAATGAATGATACACTAATGGAAATAGTTCAAACGTTGGGGAATGATTATCCAGAAAAAAAGTCATTCTTTTCAAAAATCATTAACTTCTTAAAAGAATAATTATATTTCTGTATTTTATGTGAATTTATGTCAAAAATAAAGAACATTCTTAAAACAGTTTCATGGGTAATTATCTTTAAAATATAATGGATTGAGACTTTTGAAAACAAATTTAATTAAATATAATCAATTAAACTATCGTTAGTTTTTCAGTAACACCTATAACATAATAAGTATTCATAAATTTTTATTTTTGACCAGCAACAAAAATACACCTGAATGCATCTGACCGATTATTTCCCCTATAGCAAAAGCATGTCAGCAGACTTTAAGTATGATACACTGCAAATAAACTAAAGAAGTTCGCCGGATAACAAATTTTTAAATTCAAAACTTTCCAAACTACTGCAATCTAACAACAACCCTTCAAATCATACACAAATACTTTCCCATCAATTCTTCTATTCATTGTACATTCAGATTTTGAATGATACAAGACATCGAACATAGTTTTAGGATTTATTAACAACTCGAATATTACAAAAAAAAAAAAATAAATATAAGTATAATTATATTTTAAATAGTGCAATTTAATTAAGATAATAATTGTATTTAAAATACATATACCTACATGTACGCAATCATACATGGAATGTAATTAGCAATTACAGGCATTTATTCTCCTACTAAATTCAAAATACATTCATGTTTTTAGGGTATGTAAATATCTTTTGATTTTTTGTTTGTTTTAATTTAAATATTAGATGAGCAAGAGATATTTTCCTGTTATAAAATGTGAATCGAAGAAATTTCAATGCATAGATAATTTTATAATGTATGAATACCGCAAAAAATCCCTTTTTGGCTTAACAGTTAAACAGTGCAACAGTTTTTTATGATGTGCATTTCTTTCACAAGTTTCTATTGTTTTAATCGACAAATTGCGAGTTTTTGGAAAAGTTTTTTTTTTGTTTTTTTTTTTTTTTGCAAATACGGAACACATATACATATAAATCTTTAAATTGATAATACTCTTGAATATACTTAGTTAAATGTTACATTTTGACGTTCATTAACTGCTGGGAGGCAGTGTAACGTGTGGTCTCCCACTCCTGACATACATAAATATGAAAATTTTTTGATGACTCACTTGTAAATACCTCTTAGTAAATACTTTTATATAAATGACTAATTTGTAAACACGCCAATAACAGCAACAGACAGACACTTGTGTAACATTTGTTTAGTTTTGTTATCTTACATTTAGGATGTCAAAGTTTGTTGTTTACTGTTGTGAAATATATTAAATGACATTTTTACATATATTAGTGGTTGAAAATTGTAATTGGAAAATGACAAAAATGATTAGCGTGTAGGTAAAACATTTTATTCTTATTATTCTAATAGCTTGAGAACATGTAAATGCATTTGCATGAGTACACACATACATATCATTACGTGAATACGTAAATTGATGGGATTTACTGTCTATATTTTGTAAAAAGAAATTGTCTTGTTCATACACAGATAAATGATTTATAAATTCAGTAAGATCTTCTGTTACAATTAAAATTAGATAAAATTATCAGATCTCTGAGGCAATGTGAGTACATATGTGCATCAGAGTATGTATGTTAAATTAATGTAAGAAAATGTATTAATTTAAAAATCACAATATATGGGAAAAAATTAAAATAAAACAGATAGTTTAAAATGTGTTTTTATTTTTTTTTTTTAATTATTATTTTTAAAGCGCCTGTTCTGGTTGTCGTTCTTTAAATTTTAACGTTTCTTCAAATATTAACGATTTCAATGCATCTCGAGATATATCATCATTTTCCATGTTAATACGGAACGGTACTTCTGCCACAGGCTTTAAATAATTAAATAAATCATTTTAAAATTAGTTTAGCTTGTTAAAATAATATCTGTTTATTACCTCATCGCCGGGATCGTAATACTGCTCTAAATATGGATGTGCAAGAGCTTCCTCTACTGGAATTCGTTTGTGCGGGTTAAACGTTAACATTTTTCCAAGTAAATCCAGTGCCAAGGCGTCTGCATTGGGGAATAACCTCGACCATGGCACATTTGGCTTAAAAGGCAAGGACTCTAAATAGTTCCGTGCCTAAAATGTTTAATAGTTAGGCAAAAAATGATATAATTTATATTTTTTGTATGTTTACCTTTTCATTAATAATACATTCTAAGTCTTCCTGTGAAGGTGATCCTAACACACCAAGAATGTGGTTAAGTTGATCCAAATAATGTTTACCGGGAAATATTGGTCGATTGCTCAACATTTCAGCCAAAATGCATCCAACCGACCAGATATCAATTGATTTAGTATATCCTTTCGAATTAAGCATAATTTCGGGAGCCCGATACCATCGAGTTGCCACATATTCCGTAAGGAAACCAGTGTGGTCATGCTCGGGATCGGCAATTCGTGCCAAGCCAAAGTCACAAATCTGTAAGAAAAACAATATACATTAATAATTTTTAAATATTTATTATTACATAAATATAATATTACGAACCTTTAAGTCGCACGTTTTATTTAGCAATAGATTGCTCGGTTTAAGGTCTCGATGTAAAACGTTTGCCGAATGGATATACTTAAGACCACGCAATATCTGGTACAGGAAGTAACAGATATGATCGTTACTCAGCCTCTGTAAATAAAAAGAAAATAATAGTATAAGCACTTAAAGACAAAAGCTCCAAAAGTTAGAAGTCGCACAATAAGAATGGGAAGTATCTTTCTTATATAAAATTGTACATATATTTACCTGCGTTTTAAGTAGTTTATACAGATCAGTCTCCATTAAGCATTGTACAATATATACATCCCTCATTTGTTCTATGCTATCTACTCGCAAGATGTCTCGTATATCAATAATCTAAAACAAAAATAATTTCATTAAAGCAAAGGCAAAATATATATGTATTGAGCTAGAATTACGTTTTCATGCTTAAATCTGGTTAAAATGGTTATCTCCCTTAGAGTACGCTGACAATACGTTTGGTGTTCGAACGGAGAAATTTTTTTAATTGCAACTCTTTGGTTCGTCAACGTGTCATCGGCAGATCTGAAATTTTAAATACAAATTTTTATTACGACTGTATTCTTTTTTGTAAGATACGCTTAATTAAACGAATTCTTAGGGTTGATAGTCCTAATTTGGCTATTAAGAAATCTGAACGTAATTTTAAAAATTTATATATATCAGGCAGGACGAATAAAACCATATCTATTCTAATTAATAAATGTATCACTTTTAGTTTGATATACGCATAGATTTTTTTTTGTTTCATAATCTTTATTCCGATCAACAAATCACTTAGTTTTAGTTTGAATTACCAAATTACCAATTATTTTTTTACTTTACGATCTTCAGATATTTGTTATACTATAAGCTACATTCACACCTTTCATCAAAACGATTTATACTACATCATATATTGTTTACCTATTTCTTGGGGTGCAAAGTATAAAGAGTTAGCTTAGATTGTGCAAGTTTTATTATACAGATTTGTATGACGAATGTTTAAATAGAAAAGTATTAAAAAAAATTAAAAATCTATTTTAAATGTCACTTTATTTTTGCTTTGAGATATTTATTTTTTTATTTTAGAAGAAGTCTTAATATCACTTAATCGCATTTTAAACTAGTTACAAACGAAAACTTAAATTATATAGATTTGCTCATTAATTTACAAATCATTTCTTTATTAACAGGTTTTTTGTAAACATTGGTAAACCTTTTTTCTATTACTTTAATTATAATTTATTTAAAACAACTGTTTTCCTTATAATTTATATTATACCAATGAAACATTTAAATGCTTTAGACACATGTAACTGTTGCATTGACGAGGATTGAAAGAATATTCAAGGCCCTGCATACGTTCTCATTTTTCATATTGTGTTTTAGTCTTAAATAGGAAACCAATTGCTTTAAATTTCTGAAATTTAATTATTATTATTTATTTACATAAATCGAATTTGTATTGAGTTTTAAACAATTAAAACAAACAAATTCAATTGTAAGGATTGCAAACTTTATACATAAAAAACTTTGCAATCGACAGGGAAAAATATAAAAAGAAGCTCGTACGTAGACTCTTATCGGCCACTGTATTCTATATGTATTAAGAAGGATATTCTCATATGTACTTACACCACCATGCCATATGCGCCTTCACCAATGTATGTTAACTTCCTATACCTGGGCCCGACTTCGAAGATTTGCCCCCTTATAACTTCGGCGTTGGGATGTGGGGCAGCCAAAGCGGCAGCACCCTCAGCACTAACTCCAGCATTTGCCTCCGCCATTTTATGTACAGAAATTTTTAATCTGAAATATTTAAGAACAATGTGTGTATTTGAATAAAGACATGAATTAAAATATGATAGATATATTTGGGGAGTGTAAGATAAACAAATGTACGACAATTACTTGAAATTACATGAACTTATAATAATGGAAAATGTATCTACTATTCAGGGACAACACCCGTGGTTTGCAAATCAGTTGTCTACTTTGAAGATTGCCAGTTGCGCCTTTTAAGTTAAAATGAAATCAACACGTTATTAAACATGTATTCGCACGAATAACTGTTAATGTAATATAAGCTTAATATTAATCACTAAATTTTATATTTATTCATCTGCGCGATTGCGATTAATTTATTATGTACATATGTGTGGATATACTAAAAATTAGGGATGTTGATATCGGCTCGATAAATTATTGTTTCGATAACCTTGTACTGAATTTTCGATACTTTATTTCATTGTTCATTATTGTGCTTATCATGGTTTCATTATACAAGTACGTTTAAAGTTGAATTTTAAATTTAATTTGTAATATAATAATGAATAATAATTAAATAACAATACTAGTAATAGGAAATTTACTTAAGTATAATAATAAAGTTTACATTGAAAATTTTAGATAATAAATTTAATGTTGTAGTATCTATATAATATATTTATTTTGTTCGCTTTAAAACAATTAAATCTGGAAATGTAATAAAAACACTTGCAAGTCTTCTTGGCAATTATAGAAATAGCATTGATATTAATGTAGGTATTTGACGAATGCATTACAAGTTATCCAATATAAAAAAATCTAAAAGAAGACCAACAAGTACACAGTGAATTCACAATTTCAACACAAAAAAAGCCTCTTAAATTCTGTTTCATTCCATTGTCCCAAATTTTGTTTTTCTAGCGCTACTTTGACCAACTCTTAGAAATCGATAGTACAATCGATAATTTATAAATATTCAGAAGTATAATTGTGTTTGCTCTATTTAATAACCAGAAGTGTAAAAAATTGTGTGCTCATTGCTGTTATTCAATTATTAGTAAGCAAAATAAAAAGCTTTCAAGTATTTATCTTATGTCATTTGGCATTATTGATCTCGATCTACATATGAAAAAACGGCATATTCAATTCTACAAAAAATAAATTAATAAAAATATAAATATGTCTCGTGCAATGGATTCTGAACATTTATAAGTGCGTGAAGTGTTAAAAGTCACGAAAGAAAAAACGATTCAAAGTTTATACGAAAATAAACAAATCGACGTCATACGCAGAATTTTTCGACGCCATTTTGATTTCTGCGTATTCCTTGATACGAAGGTCATAACATAAAAACACACACACTCATATATGTATACAACTTTCGTAGTATACACAGACGCGAATTTATAAATAAGCAGAAGAAAAACGTATAAAGAAGCATATGTATGTGTAAAGTAAAACAATATACAAAGTTATACAACAAAGAGTATTGAATAAACGAACAAAACAAATACAGTCTGCAGTGCAGTAAATACCCAGAGATCAATTTATAAATTGAACTACCAATTTTGTTACGGTGTAATGTTAATGAAACAGTGCAGACTTCAGAAAATTAACAACATCAACGCGACAAGAGTAGCAGTTAAAAAGAGAATCGCCGTCCATCCGACTACCATGTTTAGAAATTTCAAAGCCATACATACGATTCCTTTCTGGGCCATGCATGGATCAATAGCCAGTCAAACGAGACAAATTAAGACGCCGATAATATCAATAATAAGACCGCACTGCTGTTAAGAAGGCCTATTTTGCACAAAAAAAAAATAAAAAGAAATTAATTCGATAGATCGATTTTTCGAATCACTCATTGTTTTTTAAATCGGCCTTGCCTCAAAGTCAGCAAATTGATTGTTGTCCTTCAACTTGGCAATTTGCCCAGACATTGATTGAACTCTTTCCTGAACCCGACGAGGAGCGGAAACTACCATGAAGTTGCTAGAAAGCTCGCGCTTTGAGGCCATCAACAATGCTCTATCCATACAAACTGGTGGCATTACGATCTTTGGACGGATCGAAAGCTATTCATGGTAAATACAAAATTTGATGATATTTTTATGACTAAAATTGTTATTTATATAAATAAAACGGTTCAACCTGACTGACTGACTGCCTGATTGGCGTCTCACGAGCAGGCCAATCGGTAGAACTTAGAAAACTGAAATTTGTGGCAATAGCTTCCTATTATATCGTAGGTTGGCACTCTTTTATTAAAAATATATCGGGATGTGGGTGGAAAATGGATTTTTAAATTACATATGAAAATCTCAGCTGGTGCACATCAGGTGGCGCAGTAGGCCACAATAATAGCGACATTGTAGAATATGATACGTTTGTTTTTATTTTTCCTTTTTTATTTTTTTTGGAAACGGAAGAGGAAAGTAGCAACACATACCGGAATGATCTAGTATTCTAGTATAATATGGAATTTTATATATTTAATTCATTTTTAAATTACGCCTATATTGAATAAAGCCAAAAAATAATTCATTATTTTAGTTATTAAATAATTAGAATAATCATGATAAATGAAAGTAGTTCCGTCACAGAAAGTAATAATTTCTAATATTTTTTTTATCATTGTATGAGTATAAACCACAATTAAAACAAATTATTTCACCCAAAATAAATCAACAGACAAAACTGACCTTACTTTTGTTTGATATGTCTAAACAATATAAGATAGAGAGGGACAGTTAGTCATCAACTTTATGAATAATTTAAAGAAAACAGCCAAGAGTGCTCTAGTCGAGTGGAAGCTTCGGAAATTTTTAATAAACTTGTTTCGGGGTAAAAATTAAATATCAAACTTTTTGTCTTTAATTTCCGATATCACAGATTGTGGAATTAAATTAATCCTTTTTTTTTATTTATAATTAATATCAATATAATATCAAAGCTTATTAGGACTTCAATAAGAAATTTATAAAATATCTGTTTTTAAACATATGACTTGAAATATTAAGCGTACGATTTATAAGTGGTTATTCATAGTATACACTCATTTATTACAACCTTTTAACCATTTTTAATGTGTACAGCACGGTAAAATTGTAGAGTTAGTCATCAACTCATCTGACAGCGTACAAAACCGAAAAATACTGATAATAAAATATGTATATAGATTAAACATTAGTTCGCAAGCCTATTTTTTAACTGAACATATACATTATAATATTAAATTTTTAATTATATAACCTTTTTTTTTTATATAGCAAAATGGTTGCAGCCGAGAAGGTGTTATACAAACGATTTACAGCTGAGACTCATGGACATGATCTTCAAGCATTATCTCCTCCGCAAACTCTGTCGGATATTTCGCCAAATTTTCATCGCAATAACAGTCAGTCTGGCGATGAAGGTGTAATTCTGTGCGACACGATCTCTCGCAAAACTCTATTTTACTTAATTGCAACACTTAATGCATCGTTTGAACCTGATTATGATTTTTCAGATGCAAAGGTAGGTGTAAGATTAATTGTAAACAAAAAATCGATGATTTTTTTTACTTAAAATGGATTACTGTTTTTTTTTTTTTATAGTCGCATGAGTTTAGCAAGGAGCCTTCTTTGCCTTGGGTGATGAATTCAGTTCATTCAAATCTATCAGCTTTAGCTGGGGATCAGTACCAAGTTTTGCGCCAGCCATTGTGGACTGCCGTCGATGACGAGGTGAACTTATCGGAATGCGACATATATAGCTACAATCCGGATTTGAGTTCCGATCCCTTTGGAGAACCTGGTTGCCTATGGTCATTCAACTATTTTTTCTACAATAAGAAGCTAAAACGCATTGTATTCTTTACCAGCCGTGCCGTAAAGTATGATCTAAATTTTATATTTATATAATTTTTTGCTTAAGTCAACTTTATTTTTCATTTCAGTTCGCTATATGCTGGGGAAACATCTGATTTTTCTATGGAAGAAGATTTATACTAATGAATTAGTAGTGTTTCAACCATATTTTCATTGCTTTTTTATTTGAACTTTATTAGTGCGCTTAAAATAGGCACAAAGGCACGCGTCGTGCTAATTTGATCCTTTGCTTTGGATACAACAGATTCTTTAAATAACTGAACGCATCACTCACACTTTTATAATTTAGAAAAGTAAACATAAATATATATATGTAATATTTAATCGAGTATTTTATTCAAATACAATATTAATATACATAACTCGTTAAAAAATAAAACATAAGTTTGTATAAATGTCTTGCATTTCCAGTGGGTAAACTAAAAAAAAAAACTTAGATGTTTTTTTATGAAATTTTTTATATAAAATTGCGAAAACAATGAAGAGGAATATACATCTTTGGTGTTTTGGGAAGTTTTTTGCACTTTCAGAATTCAGATAAATAGAAATATATCATGGTATCGGCAGTGAAACTGTGCGTAGTGGCCTTTTAACTGCGTGGCCTTCTCCTAGAATTTGCTAAAAATAATTTAAGATGGCAAAACAAAGTCGAGCAGCCGAAACCGTAGCAGATCGTGTTGAGTGCATTGATCGCATCCGATCTGCGGCCGGCCGCCTGCATGAAGCAGCGAAAAAAAATTCAGCGTAGTTGACGCCTTGACTCAGACAGAAAAAGGGCAGTTCAAATCACTCCGGGTAATATAGTTTAGAAAAAAATCAATTTGTTATAAAAATTTTGTATTTGTCAGATTTTAAGTTAGTTTAAGCTTATCAGAGTCATTCTGTACATTCTTTGATAACTCGGAGTCTTTAATATTACATTGTCTGTTGTAGTTTCTTTAAAAGCTCAGGGTCCTCTAATGTTAATAAAATTGAAGCGTACTGAAAATAGAATAAAAACAAATACCTTTAAATTATAATGTGAAAATTATAAGGCATTAGACAAGGGCACTTACTTCCAAAAATACGGGATATGAAGTCTTCTGAACTAAATTGTCATTTATCAGATTAGAAGCTAATATTTTGGACAAGTTCTTCCAGTCACGCGTCATTAGACATTTAGAGGCCAATTGTAATTTTTTGTGGGTATCGGAATGCTTCACAAAGTTAGTTTCTTGGCCAATTGGTGGCACACATGATAGGTTTTTGTTTAGCCAAAATTCATCATTTGAATCATTAACAATTTCAAGAGTTCGGCTTAGAACTTGTTTTGGAATTGGGATTGGTGGAAATTGTGATGCGAATTTTTTGTTTTTTCGCGCTTTATTCATGGTAAATCTACAAGAAAATTATTAATGTTTTATTAATTATTATGTTAAAATTTATTTTTCTGTAAGATCCTTAGTCCCGCTTTTGCTTCTGACGTTTTGTTTACAATACTTAAGGCTTATTAGCAGAAAACTAGCTACGATTTGATTCAATTTTTGATTTCTTCATCGATTAAAACGGGTGATAGTGAGTTAGTGCAACCTCTGTTGATTACTGTTGCAATCTCCTTTACAAAATTTCCAAATAAAATGGAATTGTTGTATGCTGTATTTATTTCGCCGACCATCTACCGCTATCGCCAAGAATAGCGGCGGGAGCGAATTTGTATACCTTACCCTTATATATTCGTTGAATACCAGCACTACGATGTTGTTAGTGTAGCAAAATCTCTTAATTTTAATAGTAAATTTAGCCGGCTATTGTTTTTAATAATCAACAATATTTTACCAATAATATTTATCCACATTGAATAGCGTGCTTAATCGATATATCGATATTAT
Organism: Hirtodrosophila alboralis; assembly: GCA_035043045.1. Classification (NCBI taxonomy): domain Eukaryota; kingdom Metazoa; phylum Arthropoda; class Insecta; order Diptera; family Drosophilidae; genus Hirtodrosophila; species Hirtodrosophila alboralis. The sequence continues at coordinate 123,871 of JAWNNH010000480.1, read as the reverse complement.
CATATGGCAAGAAACATTGAGGGCTGTCCCGAAAACATCGTCTATATGAAAACAATTGCAATTTATCGAAACTGTTTCTGTTTATTTTAATATTCTAGTATTTAAAGTAAAAACAGAGTTTTTTTTAGAAATAAAATGACAAGAAATTATGCAATTATTTTCTTAATTATCGAAACATTTAATTTTCATCGTGCTTTTGATATCTTCGTGCAACACTTTCAAGACTTATCGATATGAATATATCGTCCATCACTATAATCAACAATAATCATGAAATATTGTTGTATTCACAAATGAATTAGCATTTGGTATAATTTTTGTGTGTACTCTTATATGGAGGTACGGAATTAAACTCATAATTGTTTATCGTGTAAGTTATGGAACGTTTTACCTAGGTACGCACACAGTATATACATAAATTAATACACCCTTTTGTTGTTTTAGCCATCATGAATATTGAACTGGACAACTCTTTATTCGGCACGAATGTGCCAAATGTGAATGCTATGGATTTGGATATGCCCAGTATATCCATGGTGGATCATATTAAAAGTGAAATAACCTTTGAGGAGGAAAAAATAACAGAGACAACTTTCTACGACTTGTCAACGGAACAAATATGCCAAATTGAAGTAGGAGAGATCTTAGAAAATGCCGATGAACAGTTTCCTAATAATAATATTGGTGAAATGTGTGTGCTAAGGAAAGATGATGGACAAACATTTACTGAGGGAAATGAATTGGAAATGTTAGATGCATTGAACGATCATAACTATACATCACAAGAAATAGTACAAAGCCAACCAGATTTGGATAGCGTGCGAGATATAATCTTGAGTCACATTACTAATGGAGCGGGCCGTGATGGTGTTTCAACTAATGTGTCCAACTTTATTGATGGCACTGTTAATAAAATAAAGTCATTGCAGTTGGAATATATGGATAACAAATCGGAAGAAACCCCACTTTCTGATTTATTGCAAAGCAAAAGCGATAGTCAACACATTTTGCCCGAAAATTGTTCCGAGCCTTTAGAAGTTGAGGCTAGTGATGAATATTTTGAAAGTCTTTATAAAACCATAGGGGAAAATAAGACAGCATTAAATGGCATTTTTACAAAAACCAAGGAGTTTGTAAAAGAATTTTATAACGAATGCCAAATATTAACATCAAAAACAGAAGAGGAGTTCCAACAGTTTATTTTGGACAAAATAGGAGATCTAAAGAAAATTGCTAGCATAACTACAACTAATCAATCAGTGCAAACAACATTTTCAAAGAGTTTATCCCTTAAAAAGAGGCACCGTGTTAATTACAATGCAAAAAGAAATCTTTTAGATAGTTCAGCCTCCTCGGATACTGATAGTGAACGTTCTATAACATCTAATGAACAAACCAGAGAAAAAGGTGAGATCAACTTGGAATCAAATGGGGATCGCTTAAAAGGCTCAAAAAATGATAATAATCCAAATAGAGAGTATGATTATAACGATGGTATCGATCTGTCTAAATTTATTAAATTGGACATTATAAATAGAAAACATCGACAAATGTCCAGTGAATCTGAAAGTGCTAGCAAGCATGAATCAAACTCTTGTTCATCAGATGATGATACGGATAAGGAAATAGACAGGTGTGTACGATTCAATATATATTAGTACTAGCTGTGGTTAAAGTAGAGAATTCTAAATTTGAAAATCACAATGGCTATTATTTATTCAACAGGCTTACCAATTTGAATGGACTAAAAAAACGACATGCACAGAATAGGCTCGTCAAACCCAAGGATAAAATCAAACCAAAAGCGTTAAGTATGAAAGGTACAAATAATATTGATGAACTGGAAGATGATTTAGATGGTTCTGATACTGATAATAGTTTCAAAGAAGTGAGTATGTATGTATGGTTTAAATAGAACTATAAAGAATTAATTAAATGTAGAATATACATTTTGATACTATATTAATATATGTAATCGTCATTTAGGATGCTGACGAGGTCATTACAGAAGATCAGTATCTCTCACGATTTAATGAGGAAATTAAAATGCAATTATTAAATGATTCCAACAGTGACTCTGGTCTCTCTGATCAGAGTGATTATAACCTCTCTAAAGAATCGGATTCAACAGATAATGAAAACAAAAATGATGTTGTAGATAAATTCTTGCAAGCATTTAAATGCGAATCTGATGACAAAGATGATGGAATTGTAGATACTAAAGAATGCAAATCTGAGGTGGAAATAATAGCAAAAGAATCTGATAGCTTAGAAATTAGCGATGAGATATGGAACGATAATTTTGTACAGAAAAAGAGATCGAAGAAATCATTGGAAAAACTAATAGCCGAAGCCGAGAAACGTAATCAAAATGAAGAAATCGTTCTTAGCTCCGAAAGTGAATTTTCAGACGTTGAGCCAGAGCCTATAGAAGAAAAATCTAGACTTATTAAACCAATGCTTCGCATGGATCAGCTAGCAAATGAGACCAGAGCTGCTCAAAAATCCGAAAGTGAGAGAATCAGAAGGCTTGAAAAGAAACATCAAACACTTTCTAAGGCGATGAAAAATAATAGCTCAGGGTCTGCGAATAACAACAGCAATTTGATACTTGACTATATCGAAAAGGAAAAGACGTTTATAAGAGTTGACGAGGAAATTGTAAAGCAATTGAAGCCCCATCAAATTGATGGCGTTAAGTTTATGTATGATTCATGTTACGGTGGCATTGATCACACCAAGAAAAATACTGGATCTGGTTGCATTTTGGCTCATTGCATGGGTCTTGGTAAAACCCTACAGGTAAGTTACTTATTATTTTTACTTGAGTTCAAATATTAATTTATATTTTATATATTTTTTTTTAGTTAATAGCGCTTCTGCACACAGTAATTTCATACAAAGAACTGAACACATCAAAGGTGTTAGTTCTTTGCCCAAAGAGTACGGTTATGAATTGGGCAGATGAACTAAAACGCTGGTTGGCACCACTAAAAACCAAAACTAATATCAAGGTTTTCTTGTTTCAAGATGCATCGTAAGTTAGCAGTTTGTAAAATGTATAAAGAATAACATTTTAGTACAAATTTGGAACAACGTTCAAACATTATTAATTTTCAATTTAAAAAAAATTAAAAAATTGTAACCAGTTATTTTTTAATTTTTGAGGTACTTTAACTTAAATTTAATTTTTTCCTCAATATTTTCTTTACTTTAGTGATATTTCAGAAAAATTGCGTGTATTGGAAGAATGGTCTCTATCGTCAGTCAACAGAGCGGGTTGTTTGCTGGTGGGATATGAGGCTTTCCGGACTCTTGTGTTTTATCACTCATACAAAAACCGAGGAAACTTGAGTTCTGCGAAATTAGAGAATATTCGAGAGAAAGTTAATAAGTACTTACTGCAGCCAGGTAAAGAACCATTTTGCATTGCCATAAGAAACAATCTTAAACGGATTATTTCAGGTGCTGATCTTGTCGTTTGTGATGAAGGGCATATTATAAAAAATAGCAAATCTGCAATAAGTCTTGCTGTTGCAAAAATTATAACACCCAAACGAATTATTTTAACAGGAACTCCCATACAGAATAATCTAAAAGAATGTGAGTAGAAGCTTGTGCGTATATTTTTCTATAAGCTAATTATAATTTTTATTGCAGATTATAGCATGGTCAACTTTATAAAGCCTCTATATCTTGGAACTGAAAAGGAGTTTGCCAATTTGTATGCCAATCCAATTAAAAATGGACAGCATAAGGATTCTGGTAAAAAGGATATTACAGTAATGAAACAAAGATCATATGTCTTACACAAAAAGCTATCCAAATTCGTTCAGGTATTTATTTAAAAATTTGCTAATTATATTTTATAATATAAATCAAATTCTTATTTATATTTTTCAGAGAAAGGAAGCTGAGTTATTGAAGACTTTTTTGCCACAAAAGTTTGAATATGTGCTATTTATTCCTATGACTGCCGTTCAGGTATGTTAACGTTTTAAGAGGATTAACACAATTTTGATTATAATTAAGTTTTGATTCTCTTTTTTTCACTTATTTTATTTTATAGAATACACTGTATGAATATATCTTGGAAGCCATAGCCAGCCGTGGAGATAGTCGAGGCAAAAGTCTTATCACCGATTATACTGTTTTAAGAAAGGTATTGAAGTCAATTTATCAAAATATTATAACATTTGTTTATTTAAATAGATATGGACACATCCAAAAGTCTTGGAAGATGCATGGAAAAATGCAAATATGGTAAATAGATTAATAATAGTGTTATTAGCCCACTAATCTTAAATTGCCTTATATTATCAGCAAAAGAATAAGAAAGAAACCAAAAAAAATGGATGTTCAGATGATGATCAACCGGATGATATTTACGATAGTCAAACTGGTCTTATTTCTGTAACTAATGATTGGTGGCGAAAATATCTCACAAAGAAAGACTTGGAGACAATTATGCCAAGTAACAAGCTTCGCACAATGTTTTCCATTCTACGTATGTGTGAAGAAAAAGGCGAGAAATGGTAGGTTGAAATAAATCGAATTTTAAATAAAAATATAATTTGATCCAAAAAATAATCTAACAACAATAAATTTGTTTTTTTTCGATTTATAATGATTGAAAATAAGTTTATTTCATTTGACACACTAGATTTACCAATTTAATTATTTTCAGCTTGATCTTCTCTGCTTTTGTTGCTGTACTGAATGTGGTTGAATATTTTTTCAAAAAGATAACAGAGGGGGATCCAGAAATACTACAGCACATACGTAAGTAGATGAAACTACCCCATTTTATTCAGGGCCTTCGTCTCATTGTTCAATAATTTAATTACATTTTAATTATTTTTAGATATACCAACAAGTATGAAAGTTTCGAATACTTGGATAAATAGACAAGATTATTATAGACTGGATGGCAAAACACCCAAAAATATTAGACATGAAATGATCACGAGATTCAATAGCGAAGCCAATAGACGAGCTCGTGTTTTCTTAATATCAGCTAAGGCTGGAGGACAGGGCATAAATTTAACTGGTGCAAACAGAGTAATAATATTGGATACTTCATGGAATCCATCTAACGATCAGCAAAATATCTTTCGTATTTTTCGACTGGGCCAGAAAAAGAATTGCTACATATATCGTTTAATAGCAATGGTAAGCTTTAAATCAATGTAACCATTAAACAAAATGTATTATAATACTATTAAACAGGGAACAATGGAGGAAAAAGTTTACTCTCGATCCGTTACAAAGCAAGCGATGAGTTTTCGTGTTGTAGATGAACAGCAAATTGATAGACATTATAATATGGCAGAACTGGCTGAGCTTTACACGTAATAATCAAATTAAATATAGCTATGTATATATAATAATATGTATATTTTAATTTAGTTTAAGTCATCCTGAGCAAAGCGAAAGACCAATGCCACTCTTACCAAAGGATACTATATTAGCTCACCTATTACGTCAATCGGAATTAGTATATAAATATCATGAACATGACAGTCTGTTAGAAAACAAGGTAGAACAAGAATTAAGTGAACAAGAAAAAGCGGATGCTTGGGACACATATGAAAGAGAATTGCAAATGAATTTAGGTAATATATTATTATTTTTAATTTTTTTTATTACCAACCTTATTTAAATATGTTTTTTTTTAATAAACTAGCTCAACAAGAAGGATTAAATGCTGAGAAGTAAGTTTATTTAAATTACAATAATTCTTAAAATATATATATAATCAATTTTGTTATAGAATACCAAATTCTGGGCTTCCTTCAAAACTTCCTCCTTACTTAGGTTCGGTACCGGGTCTCGATGTAAGTTGCTAAAGCTTAATAAGTAATTTACAGACATTTTAAATTATTTTTTAAATTATTTCAGATGCAAACTCTATTAAACTACAGCCTTCAATCTGCGTCGCTGATTCCACAATATAATTATGGATTAAATCCAAATTATTTAGAGACTTTAAATTTGTATCAAAAATATTCATCGATGAGGTACCCAGACCTAAGCACTTACCCAAATGAAAGCACCTTTGGTGCATCTCCTTATGGCGTTCTCAATCCGACAAATCTCAATCGCTTACAAGCAAGCGCATCAATGATGCCAAACTTGCCGGGCGTTTCCAACACAAAACCACTCTCAAGGGACTTTAATTTATTTGATACCCAAAAGTCACGCACTAATTCTATGGCTCATCCACAATTGCATCATACACTTGCATCGGATTCGACCTCACTTGCCGCTGCTGCTGTAAATGCAAACGCAGCTAATGTTCTTTCGAGTCTTGGCCAGTACAAACAAATGCTCGACAATCCATTAACAAGTCTATTAAATTATTCCGCTCAAAATTATCCGACGCCTGCTCCAGCGCCAGAAAATTTGCATGCAAATATCAACACAGGTCTTAATGCTTACGCAGAAAAGGTACTGGAAGGAGTGGAAAATTTAAATAAAAAGGATAAAGCAACAAAACTAAAATCAACCGTTGATCAAAGTACTGCTCAAACAGTGAATCTTTTGCAAGATGTAAGAGCAGCAACTGCTCCAATTGTGAGTTCGGTTGACCTCACAAAATCATCGGTAACTGGCACCACAATTGTGAAAAATCCAATGGCTTCAAAAAAGCATCCAGCACTACCCACGACTACAGTTGATCTTACGGCATCACCTGCAACAGCGACAGCGATCAAAAATCCCTTGCATTTAAAAAAAGTGCCAACTCTGCCCAATATTCAGCGACAAATAAATTTGGCAAATATACAAGGTGATGCTGAGAAACACGGCATGACTCCAAAATCAGGAAATGTCAATTTCGCTTCAGGATATTCCAATAGCAAAGGGTCGACATTATCTAAGGACTTTCTAAAAAGTAATGCGGAAATGCAAATCATACCAACAACTAGTCCTCCAGGCACAAGTAGTATAACCAAGCAGTTAAACGAAATGTCTCCTAGTATTTCGCTAACTGCTGTAAATACATTAACTGAAAAATCAAAATCTCGCACACAAGTTATGCCGAAGAACAATACTTCTATTTTAAGTACAGATAATAGACAGCCACCAAATATTTTTAAGCCAAAAAAGCCAGTAAATCCCAATAATTATTCTATGTCAACCGAAAAAAATGTAGTATCAGGTAAAGAGAAATCAATACCTATGAATTTTGCGACAACTTCAAGTGCTGCACCTAAAACAAGCGCTGCCAAGAAAACAACAAGCTCTGAGTCCTCATCAGTAGTAAATGCAGCTAAAAAGACTGGTGTTGAATCAAGTCTTAAGTCATTAACAACCCCTCAAATAAATAATGCAACTCAGAACATATCAAACGCTGTCGGACGGCCAAATAGTTATAAGTCAAGCTCAATTAATTTGAGAAGTCCTGTCACTGATGGTAAAACAGCATTGGAAGCCAATTTGCAAGGGTGAGGAAATCTACTTTTAAGTATTATTCATATTTTTTAATTTTGTTATAACTTTATCTTTTTTCAGAGACAACAGAAAGAGGTCAACTGAAAGTCCCAAGTCAAATCTAAATACTAAACGACCTAAACTGTAAAATAAGGATACACACTAACAGATTATTTTGTTCAAAAGCGTGGTTATAAAGAATCTCATTACTTTTGATTAATAGTCTGGATATAAGTACATAGTGTATACATTTAGTGTTCTAATTTATATTAATTTTAAGTTCTATTTTAGCATCTGTATCTTTAATTTCACACATCTCATTGAAATCGACTTTATACAACTGCATGCAACACTCAACCTCTTCCTTAATACTATAACAATTTTGGGATTCTGCACTTTTTATAAGTATATAAACAAAGTGATTTCTTATTCTTATTATTTCTTATTTATATACTTATGTGCAAAATGTTTAAACATTAAGCTCCTGTAAATTTTGTATGTATAGGTTATATGTATATATATATGTATATATATATACTTATGTATAATATCTACATATAAAAAAAGCTTTAAAAGATAATAATAAATTTGTTTAATTTTTTCCAATAGCATATATTATGTTTAATATTAAATTCTGATTTTGAGTGACATTGGCTACAAAAATCACAATAAATGTAATCAAAGAAGAGGAAAGTGGTAAATTTATAAAGGATCTACAAAACATAATTTCTGTTGACTGTAGTATAAGGTATTTATTTAATTTAAATTTATTTTAATAACATTTTAATGTGATATGTATTTTAATATAAATAATTCTTATCACAATAGCATAGATATGTTACAGATTCAAAACAGATGATTTCTTATCAGAGCACAGCATCCAGCTTTGCATAGTTGGCGTTTCAGAGCTTTTTGATTCAATATTGTTATACAAAAGCGTTATAGCTCACTACAGCATCTGCGCAAAGGACACGCGCACAACGCACCAGATGCATTCGCTCCGGGGATATGCTGTCAAAAGCTGCTGTCGTACGTGATAGTCATCGTAAACTCGTCCGAAGAGTCGGTCGTATATATTTCTGGTATTTGTTTCGTGACAAACAACATGAGCTTAATACAAATTTTATGTTTATAGATGGCAGAGCCTTCCACCATGTACATACATATGTATGTATAAAAAAAAGAAAATTTGGTGATTATTTTTCTGTGCAAAAAAAACGGTTATGTTTGTGCGCGTCTCTGATACAAAATCGAAAAGATATACAAGCTCTCACACTGCAAATGAATCAAATCAACTAAAGAAAAAAAAAATAGAAAAACACCGGCAGTTTCAACACTTGATAATCAAGTTTATGTAACAACGAATGGCAAACGGAAATCATTATAGATTTAAACAGAGTAAATATCAGGTTACATGACATACAAGAATTTCGACGTTTTGTAAACATTTGATAAGAATTATGATAACAGCATTATGATTATCATATTGTCACATGCGATGCATAACTAATAATTATAACGGTTTCAGGTCAAATATTGCTCTCTTAATAAACTTCTCTTAACTAAGAGCGTCAATGAGTGCTTATTATTACTTATCAACAAGATGAGCACTCAAATGTAACGCCACAATAACAATACATACTTACTTATTTGAAAGCTTCCTCATGTAAGCAATTGAGTCCTGAAGTGTCACAAAAATATTAAAGGACCATGTACCTATAAAGCGGATTCAAAAGGGTGTTATGAAGTCTATGTATAAAGAAAACAATAGGCATCGATGATTTAAGTATTTTAACATAAGATGAGAGATAAGATTTGTCATGAATTAAAGACACATAAACATAAATTTTCAGTTAAGTGTAATGAATGTAGCGCGATTCATTACCACAATAAGAACATATCGAATTTAATATATTTGTTTTATTATTTTATTTTAATATATTAAGTTTCTCTGATCCATCGTATTTCTATAGGTGAATGAGAAAATAATCATAAATCTGCAAATGTCTTTCAGGTAAGGCTTAACAAGACTAAGAAAAGCATTTACCTTTTTGGTATAATAATCATGAATAACTGAAATACTCGTATGTCTATTTCAAAAAAAATTTCATTAACAAATCTTAATTACCTCCAAATATCGATTGACGTATTGGACCTGATTGAAGTAGTATTGTCAATTCAATTGTCAAAAAAAATGTAAACGTATTTTATTAATCTTTTAGCGATTCTTCGCGTTAGCCACATTGATCACTTCAACTTTTTTTAATTTGCATTATTGCAATGTATGATGGATTGTGCTTCACACATAGTGATCTTAATTGTTGTCCATTGTCAAGCCTGGTATTTTTTTGAATTTGTTTGTATTTTTAGATTTTCTTTTTATTAAATTCAATTCCAAAAAAAAAACGACTGATAAATTATTGCTACCTCTCTAGAGATTGCTGAAAAATTATATATTTTTTTTTTTATTGAAAACTGCATATTATGAATAATATATAGTATGATGTATTGCGAATCTATAACCTGAACTAATCACATATCTTTTGGATACGTTAACAATATAAATAAATTGTCATATAAATGTGTAGATAAATTTTAGTGATTGTTTCTTATTTTTAAAAGAAATTACAATTTTATATTTTAATTTCAGAAGAATAATGCGACAGACAAATTTTCATTAAATTGAAAAGAAATTTATATTAAAATTCACTCCATAATATTTGAAATAAATATTAGAACTAGCTTTACTCAAGTGGATTACAAAATGACTTGGACGTCTGAAGCGAAATGGAGACTATTATTTGTATTTAATTTCGTATTGCTTTTGTGTGTTTCTGCAACTACATCAGGTAAGAATATTGACTAAGTCTTCTTATTTCATTCTATTATTATGTTATGTATGTTTATAGCTGGTAATACAATAAAATACATAAATCCCATCAAACCGTGTCGGATATTTTATGCAGGAGCTTATACAGAATCGAGTAACGGCTTTAATTAACGTTATCGAAATTTGCGTTATTTTTGCTACATTTTGTGTCGTGCAATTCCAATTTTATATAATTTGCTGCCGGTTCTACTATATCCTATATTATGCACGGATCCACTCCCACAAAAGCTTTCAAAGATTCTGTAAACAAAGTTTAAAAAACCCCTCATCATCTAGATAAAATCATTTATGCTCAAGGCTTTCTGAATAATTGAGACAAGGATTTTCAATGAAAAGATGAAATTGCAGTGATTATAACGTTTACTCCACATGGCTATTATATATTTCTTATCGAGATGTTATCGCAGAATAAGGTAAACTCGCTGTGCAGGTATAAAAAGGTATTCAGGTTTTGCGACTTTCTTTCTGTAAAGGTTGGCCCTATTAAATGTGGCTCGAGTCGAGAATGTGGTTGGTTTGAGACATGACATCTATTTGCACAGCGTGAGTGGGGGTTTAAGCTAATTGCCTGTAAACGAACTCAACAAACCGCATCTCTTTCATTAGCATCAGACATTTGCTCTTTACGTACTCGAATTAGATTTGCTGGCATAAGTCTTTCTAGGAATAAGATTAATTAAGAGTGTTCGACTAGAATATACCCTGTACGTTATGTGTATTCCAAATAAAAGTGCTTATGTATATATAGAGAAACATGCTATACCGTTTACGGTGTATATAAATAAAAGTTTCCCCAAAAATAATGAATTTGAAATAAATTATTCTTTAGAATATCTGTCTTCAGCATTAATTTGCATAATATGAATATACTATTCCTCACACATTTTCATATGCAGGGTATTTTTTCAATTTTGTTAACCAAAGCAAATATACATGTGTTCTTTGACAAATAATGTGAGAGCTTGAAATGTGATTTGCATTTATTGCTTGATGCCAATCTTAAATTCATTTTGAAAAACTTTTAACTCCACTAAGCTCTTGAAATAATAGACAAATATATGTATGAAGTAGTAGTTTTCAATTTTCAATTAAAAATGGGATAAAATCATAAATTAAAAAATTGAAATAAATATGAAAAAGAAGTATACATTTTTATTTATATACACATTCTTGTAATTTCGTTTATAAATATAGATTTAATAAAATGTATTTTATTTAAACAAATTTAAATTGTTATTTTCAGAGATATCAAGTTACTTTGATACCCAAGGACCGAGCTTTTCATTGGAACCACCTAGTAGAATTGAATTTATGAACACAGTTGGGAGCACCGCGAACTGCATTGCTCATGGAAATCCTGTTCCAAATGTTCAGTGGCTTGATAAAGAAAATAATCCAATCACGTCTATATCTAAGGTAAGATGAAAATTTAATAAATATGATTTTGTTTTTAATTTTCTAATATCTATGTACTTTCTAATGTTATTTAACCGTATATCTATTTCAGGTTAGACATATTTTGGCTAACAGCTCATTACATTTTCCACCATTTGCTGCTGAAGAATTTCGTCAGGACGTACACTGGTCGGTATATCGCTGCATCGCATCTAACAACGTGGGCACTATTATATCGAGAGATGTGGTTGTTAAAGCAGGTATTTATATTTGACTAATACTATTTATTAAAAGCAACAGCCACTGCTGATGAGGAAAAATGTATATTGGATGATCGAATTCTTGTTGTAAAGCAAGAAAGCTGTCATCTAATTTATTAAATTGGTAGCATGTAAAGAGCCCACTGTATCTACTTGTATCTGAACTTATATGTATACACATATTTATTTTTTTTTGTGTTTTTGTAGATTTTGTAACGTAATTTCTATGCAACCAGCTTTCTGAAATTGCAACTCATTAGGCACTTCAACATTTTCCCTTGATATTATGCTGTTTGATTCAGATAATTTCATCTGTCGTTTTGTCAAAGAGTGTACAAATTTTCTAATTTTCTTCTCTCTCGAGATGTAGGCCTAGCAAACTTGATATTTGGGTAAAAAACAGTTTTCTAATTGCAAAGTAATATATTCTGGGTAAAAAACTATTTTGGGTACCCTTGGGTGCTATTATTATTTAAGGAACTGTTTTTGGATATATTTATGATAATATGATATATTTATATATTAGCAAATAAAAGGCAATATAGGAAATTTATTGGCAAGAAACCATAAGTGACATGCATACATACATATGTATTTACATAGGTGAGATAAATACATATACATACATAGATACATATTATTTGTACATCTCTAACTGATGATTAACTGACCTACACTCTGTTGCTATAGCTAACACGTTGCAACGTTGCCAAATACAAAGCAATAACAACGGCATACATTTGTAGATACATACATATGTACTACATATACGTATGTATGTATGTACATACATGTTCATAGATATGGACATATTGCAGTACATACGCCTGTACATGTGTATGTATAAGATACACTCAAGTACAAACTTACTTACATTCGCTTGCACATGTGTACATATGTATGTATGTAAATATATTCCCACTTTTAATACTGAAACGGGAAGCTGCAGTTGGGCGCATGACCAAACTTTCTGGTGTTCACAATCGACGGACCAAAATTTCAAATTCCGACTAAAATGAATTTTCAGCATGGCTGTTACTGATGCTTGCCACGGACGAAAGGTTTCAATTAGCAGTTTGTTTTTGGCTGTTGGTTTACTTACATACCTTAGTTTTGTTTTGGCCCAATCTTTTTGCTTCAAATATGTATGCCCTTGATCGAAATGAATAGATGGGGTATAATAAAAACGTTCGAATTTCTGCAACAAACATAACTTATTGAAATTGATTTTATATTTATTAATCAAAACTGTTTTTGATAAAAAATATGGTTATATTTCATCATATTCCGCTTTGAGTTTATTTGCCCTTATATGTATAGTCTAGAGCCACTCATATACACATATAAGAAGAAATGGAAATTTAAGATATATAAATAATGCAAATGAAATTTGATAAGAAATTGGATATATATATATTTTCAATAATAAAATTTAAATAGTACGAACAATATTCATAATAAAAATTCTATTATAAATATTGAAACAATTACAGCATTGTTGAAAATATACTATTTATATACATACGAGTATGTTTTTTTTTTATAATATATGGCTTTATATCGATTTATTGATTAAGTATTACAGCTTAACTAAAACAGCAGGTATTGAAATAAAATATTTATACTATAAAATTAATAAATATTATTATTATTATTCAATTATTTTTTTTAATATTGTTGGACTATATAAGAAATACACATTTGTATGTACATTAGGGCGGGTCAATTTTATTTTTCGCAAAATCGTCCATCAGAATAGCAATCTACAATGAATTCTAAGAAAATTTCACCATTAAACTATGTGTCTAAAATCAATTCCTAGCCTCCGTTAAGAAGGATAAAGATGAAAATTGTGTAAATGGCCTAATGTACTTATGTAGAGAATTGATAAGTATATACATATATATAGAGCTTTGATAAGTTTTAGTTTATGTAAAATTCTGTACAATACACAACACTCTACTCATAACAGGGTATCTTCAAGTTGAGCAGTCTCGACTAGTTTTGTTATGTCAATGTTACCTTTTTTGCATGTGCGTGTACAGCTGCAAAAATTTGATGCTGCGAAGCTTGTGTTGGTGACGGCTTTCATATACCAACATAGACAATTCAGTTCATGTACGATGAGGATGTATATTTTTTTATTCTTCACATATATACACATACATAGCTGTGTATTTGAAAATATACAAGAGCAGCACATATAGTATATGTATGTATTACAGATATCCAATTTTGTGCATGTTTATGCATGTTTTTCACAAAGGCGCTGAGAACAGAAGTGAACGAACGAATCAAAAATTTTAAAATTTGAGTGCGGCTTTAATTGCGGCTTGTTTAGTTTTTCTGTTTGTTTTGGGACGTGTGCCTTCAGAACTTTATTTATTTTTTTTTTCCTATTAAGCAAACCATTAACTATTTTAATAATATGTACATGCATAGAAGCCTACATATGTACACACCATGTGTGCATGTATTTAACAAAGCCTAAAACGCAAGAGTAAAATGTGAACATTTTACAGAGGATATCTGCACTGACTCCGTGTTACTTAATTTTTGGGAAGAGAAAGAATTTTCCACATATTATATTAATTAATTTATAATCTCAAAATTAATAATTACGCATTCCGCATTTAAATTATATCGATATATAATGGCTTGCAAGATATAGCCTCTCAAATCTGAACATTTTTTCTGTATGAATTAAGGTGGGGGGCACTGTATATATTGGGTTTTATTTAGGTGTTTTTATAAATTTTTAAAAATTTTCATTTTAGTTTTAAAATCTTGTATGTAATAAAAATAAACTTTTCTATATTACAGTAGTATATCAGCACTATGAACCGGAAGTCCAAAATCCAGGTGGCTTTATTGGCAGCAATGTTTTAATCAAATGCAATATTCCATCGTTCGTTAAAGAGTATGTAACAGTCACATCCTGGTTACAAGAACCCAATTTTAATATTTATCCATCGCTTGAGGGTGGTAAGTTAATACATATGTATATACATATCTACATACGTTTTAAATGTTTATTAAATTAGCTGGTTTCTCTTTTTTTTATTTAATTAATAGATGGTAAAAATCACATGTTGCCTACGGGAGAACTTTTAATATATAACATCACCAGAAATGATTCCCAAAAAATATATCGCTGTCGTACACATCATAAGTTAACGCAGGATTCAATAGTCAGTAGCAATGCTGGAAAGATTCAATTAACAGGTAAGATTAGTTGAAGTTTTATCCACAACTCGATAAAAGCAATTTGCCAACCATTTAGAGAAGCTAAAGTCTATTTTTAATTTCAATTTGAAGACATTTTGTAAACAGAATTTCCTTAATAATCTAGAGAGTTTTATTCGCAATTTAATGCTTTAGTTTTAGAAAGAAATTCTGTAAATGTAATTAAATAAAAATGTTTTATTCCACCAACTTTATATAAATAATATTAATACCATATTATTTATGATTGATAATATTTATTTGGTTGGAAAATCTGTTGATCTATAATATCTGTTTATAAGATCAGAGAGACTGATCAATTATAAGAAATATATATGTACGTATTTAAATACCAAAAAGATGTTCATAAATAGAATAGAAAATTTAAGCTGAACTTACGATACTTTGAACCTAGATTTGCTGTATCTTCTAGTAGAGTCTTGTCGAAAATATACATATGTACATCTAATTTTTTTTTTTCATTGGTTACATGCATTCATAAATTAAGAATTGTATCTTGACCTCATATATCGTTAGGATACGGTATAAATTAAAGACATTTCCATAATATAAATATGTAATTGATAAAATTTTTTAACTTTATTTATTTTTTAGAAATGCGCGAGCTTGTTCCACCAATAATGAATGATAAAACTGTTGCATTAATGGCCAGAGTTGGAGATCCATTAGTTCTAGCTTGTGTTGCCTATGCAAATCCAAAGCCTACATACAGGTAAGATAAGGGTTTATATGGTAATGTAGTTAATTCTACAATGAAAATGCTTTTAAAATTCAGATTGTAAATATCTACGATTCCAAAAAAAAAGGAATCTAATAAACTCCTTAGGATACTTTAAATTTTTTTGAGCGTATGCAATCAGAGTAGAAGCTCCTTTGAAGACTAAAAAATAATTGCTATATGGGTAAAAATTGCGAGTATATTTATTTTTCATCAAGATTGTAAGCCACACCCCTCACATTAAATCATTACACCCTTTTATCATTATTCATTATAAGACCAAAGGACTTGAAGATGGGCATGGCTCACGGTGGTGGAATCGGACTCAAGTACTTAGAAAACGAGTTCTATAAAGTGTTTCTGTACTCTCTCCCGGTCGTATATTAAATTCTGCATGTCAATGCACTCAAGCATATCAACTAAATTTGTTTCATTGCTTGCCTTCTTTAAGGACATGCTGGATGCTGGTCTGGGTCTGGGTCTGGCTCGCTTCTGTGTACGGTCGGGTAACGTCTCCGTACCCGATAGACTAAGCCCGCCGTTCTGACAACTTCACTTAAATGATGTGGAGTTCGCCTCTGCATCTACATACATACATACGTATGGATCTGCATATACACACATGTGTTTTACTTAAACATACATATGTACATATATGCATAAATACATATACACATACATATATCCAAGCGTTTAGTCGACGAGTCGTCAACGACGTTAGGGTTTGCTTTGTTTTATTTGCGATGTTCTCCTCTTGAATTTTTCTGCATGATGTTTTTCTTTGGCTTGTGACTTTGTGGTGTGTGTCTGTACAGAATACGTATGCATGTTTGTATGTACATACATAAATACATGTTTGCTTGCATACGTATATGTATGTATGTATGTATGATGTATGTGTGTCTTTGCAAGCATGTCAGGAAATAAGTATGGAAGTGCATGTACATTCATACATATGCATGTTGGGAGCACTGCAAAATGCGAAGCCATACTTGACGTTCATGACCAAATACATGTACATACATACATAAATACGTATGTACATAAATAAAAATGTTCATATATGTATGCATGTATATATGTAAACAGAAAGAGTTTGATTGTGAGTGCGGTGGCAAGCTTTTTCGTTTATTTTGTTCTTTACGTCTCTGCATGTATGAATGTACCCACATATGTACGTACGTACATTTATATTGTAGTATACATGCTCATACTTACATACATACGCATACATATATACATACATACATACAGTAAACCTCTAATTGCGGGCAGTATCTGTTGATGGACAGTTTTTGTGGTTTCAAGACATAAGTTGAATTTTTTGTTAGAAAATTACGCTCCGTTTACGGAACTCTCCCTACGCCAAGTGTAGATACTAAACAATTTATTGTTCTATAATAAATCTTTTCTAGACGTACAGAAACAAATACGTGCATTAAAATTTTACCAGATCTGCAAAAATTCATTTAATTTAATTGTTTTATGAACTCATATAGTATCAGAACAAAAAACTAAGTCCTTTAGATCCCGCCATCTCTAGTCTGTGAGAATATGTCCTTATTTTGCAATGCTATTTTCTATAATTTCAGATGGCATACCACACGATCTAGCAGTGAAGAATCTATGCAACATATGTTAGCCACTGGACGGGCGAAGATTAAAGATGGCACTCTTATCTTATCAACCGTTGCAAAAACTGATAATGGAGTATTTCATTGCACTGTTACCAATTCCGAAGGCAGCGAAACCTTGGAGGTGCAATTGTCTGTATCATCACCTTTAACTGCCAGCGTACAACCCAGAGTACAGACTGTTAATCTTGGACATACTGCAGATTTAGTGAGTAAAGTGACCTAGTTTCCCTATGTCTTAGCAACGATTGAATCTCGCTAACGGAGATTTGTAGATTTGCAGCACATCTGGATTTCCAAAACAACAAATTTCATGGTTTAAAGATGGCAAAACTCTACGCTCGGGGGCACGAGTACGCCTCTTATCAAAGGAACATATACGCATAACATCCATAGTTAAGGAAGATAAGGGCATGTATCAATGTGTTATAAAGAATGATCTGGAGTCAACACAGAGTTCAGCTGAATTAAGATTAGGAGGTAAAAAAAGAAATAAATTTCTTATTGTTAATTTCATTTATACTTATTATATATTTTTTAATTTGCAGAGGTTGCACCACAATTGCTTTATAAGTTTATCGAACAAACAATGCAGCCAGGACCTTCTGTTTCCTTAAAATGTAGCGCCAGTGGCAATCCCACACCAAAAATTGTATGGCATTTGGATGGATTTCCCTTGCCTAATGTAAGTAATTTAAATTTAATTTTTTTGTTTTCTTTCATTTGCTATTAATTATAATAACACACTGAAAAGCCATGTAAAGTGTTGCATACTTATGTGCGCTGATTGTTGCACACTTACATATATCCCTAAAATACCCAAACGGTACTCAAACAGTATATAATAAATATGATTAAATTGATTTTTTAATTTAAAATCAAGTGATAATAATCTTTTCGATAAATCACTGAAAATGAAAAATTAAATTATTTAAATGTTATTAAACGTGACAGAATAATCTTGCAGTCAGATCAAAACATTTATAATTTAATATAAAATATTCTTAAACAAAAAACCAATGTTAATCAAACGTTCTTAATAAAATAATGGCTGTTTTTGGTATTGAGTTAGAGACATTAATTTGATATATTTTAAAAATTATTTGTTATATTTTATACGTCAAAAAAATTTTGTTTATAACCAACATGGACGAAGTAAAATAACTTTTTTAAATTATTTTTTCATATATGGCACTCAGAATGACCGTCTCATGATTGGCCAATATGTGACCACATTTGGTGATGTTATAAGCCATGTAAATATATCGGCAGTTAAATCAGAGGATGGAGGGGATTATGAATGTAAAGCCATTTCCAGAGCTGGTGAGGTGGCACATTCTGCCCGATTGAATATATACGGTATGTATTTCTTAATTCAAAATTAAATTTTTACTACAAAAACTTGTTACCTGAGAATGAAATTTAAAAATGTTTCTTTTAGGCATGCCATATATTCGACATATGCCAAACTTATCTGCTGTTGCTGGAAAAGTATTTACCCTAAAATGTCCTATTGCCGGATATCCAATCGAAAGTGTATATATTGAGAAAGGTAAGGACATGATTTTAAAGCTTAATCTTTTCCTAAATCCTGTTGATATTTTATAGATGGTATAAGATTGCCAATCAATATGTGACAGCGTGTACATAATGGAACTCTTGTTATTGATAATGTACAAAGAACTGCCGATCAGGGCACATATACCTGTACTGCAAGAAATAAACACAACTACACCTCGCAGCGTACAGTAGAAGTCAAAGTTTTGGGTATGTATAATCAGAATTATGTATGTCTATATTGCACTTAACATCTAATGTTCTCTAATATATATCGTGGAGATTCAACCAAACTCTTAAAGACATAAAGAGTTTTACCATAAATACATTACCAAATGTTCAATACATTTGTTACAATATGTTGTCATTTGCTATAGGAGTGCCAAAGAAGACAAAATTTTTAAAAATTATCAATACAACATATGTATATTTATTTTAAAAAAATATTTATTTGATTTTTTATTCAATATAACCAATAAGAGTTATACTGCTTATTATTCACGAATATATTTTTAGGAACTATGTATTTTTGATAAATCTAATTAATTACATAGCAATTTAAGGATATTTATTAATGAATATTATGTACATATAAGTTATTATATTGATATTATTTTTTAACTTATGCATGCATATACATACATGATTATGTCTATGCCTAAAATGTTCAAATCTATATTTCCTCAGGGCAACTGAGACAACAAACATTGATATTGCACGTGCTTAGATAAGTTTTTGCATTTGTATGCACGCAGCACGTTTCTCTTTTCTTGATTTAAATGTCCTTTTTCCTAAGCAAGTCCTAGTACTATGGAATAACACAAGTTTGAACGGGGTTCACAAATTCTTGTACTAATATTTATAAGTTAGTTATATGGGTAGTAAATAAATTCTATACATTTTGAATTATATTTTGGTTGGATTTAGTGTTAAGTTAAGCTTTCTGTTTATAAGACAAGACTCATTTTTCAAATAATCTAGGTTTGGCATAAAATTATGTATTAAAAATAATAATTTCATAGCAAGTATTATATAGATAAGTAAGTATCATTTGTTTTTCACTGCCAGTCTATGTTTAAATTTATAAATAAATATGTATTTATATAAGCCAGTGAATATTATAAATATAAGAACATATTTTATAAGCAAATTGCTTTAAATATTTATACGTGTGAATGTTAACTGTCTGTATGTTTATGAAGCAACTCTACATATCACCCTACTATAGTTTTACTACTTTTATCGATTTTTAATTCTATAATTCTATAATAATTGCACAGCTCGATCATATGCACTGCACTTGTAATTATACTCGCATTTGCATTTGATATTCCTCACAATTGCACCTGCACTTGCTTTTGGCATCCGCGGTATTTAATTTTTCAGGGTTTCTATCGCCACAGTTGTGTGTTGTAACAGATCTCAAACTCCTTTTATCTATATCTTAATCACGACCAGTTTTGAAAAGGGAAAGGGCGAGGTTTAGCGTCAATTTGGCGTTTTGGTTTGGGGTCAGTTAATCACACTTCGTAGGTGTATTTATCAGTGGTCTTTTTGATGAAATTTTATAAATTAAATAATAGAATTTACTTAAGCAAGTCTTTGGATCTATAAAAATAGTTTTAACATAAGATGAAAGTATATAAATCAGTAGAAATTTATTAAAGTATTATTTTAGTTAATTGTTTCTACTACTAAAGCAATGACAGAATTGAAGTCGCCAATTTACAGTATAGTTAAAAGCTGCAAATAGTTTATTTAAATTAGAAAACTTAATTATAATTATCATATTTATAAAACACCCAAATTGACTACGACAAAATACATAGAAGGTGATGAAATACTGACTCGTTCACATAAATAAATTGCCGTCTTTATTACCGCAGGTGTGAATTTAAGATACAATTAATAGTATATTGTTTAAGTCGCTGCAGTTTTCAAATTTGAATTTAGCTATCTTAGATATAATTTAGGTAATATTCTTGTAAGATAGCAGTGATATTATTATTAATATTGAAAAAATTGTTAAAGTTATCAGTTTTAGATTTAAATTTGTGCATTTCGCGAATCCTATCTAGTTTTGTTAACAGAAATCAACAATAGGAAAAGTTTAAATAACAGCAGGACAGTTGTAACTTAAATATAAATATTAGGATAAAATACATAACTTTATTATTGTTTAGGTGGCTTATAAATCAATTTAAAATCACCATTTGACTTAACCTATTTAGTGAAAATAACATTGAAATTCGCAAATACCTCAGCCAGAACACATTTATCAATATATTAAAATAAATTTTTTAGATGGGATTAAGAACTTAAATTTATTTAAGAAAGAAACGCGGCCTAATTCATATTAAATTCAATGACAAATGGATGTATTGTTATTTATCGAGCAGCATTACACTCTGTTTAATTGTTCTACTAAAATATTTATTGAACTTAAACATTCAGTTCCGCCCAAGATTACACCATTCTCATTCGCGCGCGATTTGAACGTCGGTGATCGCACAAGTATTCAGTGCGTTATTGGCACCGGGGACCTGCCGCTTTCATTTACTTGGCTGAAGGATGGAAAGGCTCTGCCAGCGGCCGCCTCGGTCGACAGTGTCAGCGGTGGGCTTAAGGGTACCGGTGGCGCTGCTGTATTGAGCTCCGGCTCCGGTTCCAGCTCCGGCTCCGGATCATTGTCGCTGTTCTCATCTCTCATGTCACCATCGGCGTCAGCGATGACCTACACAAATGAGCACATCGCTCCGAATGACAATGGTCGTAGTAGTGGTGAAAGTAGCGGCCAAGTGACAATTCGCCAAAATGATGATTTTACCAGCGCCCTCAGCATCACAAGTGTGACGAGGGACCAAAGTGGCACGTACACGTGTCGCGTTCAAAATGATGCCGCTACTGTAACGCACTCTGCACAGCTCAAAGTTAATGGTACTTGTAATTTGCTTGACTTTTTGTTACGTTCTTATGCAATATACAAATATAGAAAACTTTAAGTAAATCTTAGTGTATATTTATTAATAATATGCTTGTTTGCATGTTCATATTGATAGAATTACAAGAGTTTCGTTATTCCTAATTAGATAATTTTAAGCCTACTTATAGTAGTTAGTAACAAGCATGTGTATTAACAATGAAAAACTATCTCTATGGAAAAACATTGATTTACGGTTAAACAAATTCTGTTAATTTTTGTAAATTTTTCCCATCTTTTTAAGAAATTTATATACTTAAATGATTTCTAATATTGGTATTAAGTGGTCATTTTCGTTGTTGTAAATATCACATAACTTCGTTATCAAAAAAAAAGGAAATTAAGTAAGTCTCTTCCGTATGTGGTGATCACGAACATGATGTTGGGCAAAATCCGGTGACTGACAACAAATTTAAAAATAAACTATACAAACAATATATATAAATATTAAATGACTATCTAGTTAAGCATTCAATAGGTTAATGTTATTTATCCTATTACGTACTATTTGTTAGGTATAATTACTATATGTATATACAAATAAGTGTATTAAGTTTATAAATACGTATTTAAATGCATGAAGTATATATGAATTATATAATTTTTAGCTAATATTAAATTGTAAGTAATCTCATGAATATCTGCAAATATTATTTATCTTAATTACTTTTCAGTATGCATTTTGCATCCAATTTATTGCTTTAATCGTGACTTTAAATATAAAGACAATTAACTAATTCTTTCGAAAGAATTTTCATATTTTAGATTCAAGTTTTTATTTAATAGAATCTTTATAAATGCTTTTATGAAAGTAATAGTCAATTTAAACTTTAATTGAATATCAAGACTTATATATTTCATTCACGACGGTGCAACGAAGTTTTTTTTTTAAATATTTAAATTACTCAACGCATATAAATGTCAAATTAGAATTGTTTTTTACTTTGAACGAAAAACAAACGGTTATAGTCCTTGACGAATCTAGTAAAATTGAAGCTGACTGCTTATTTTTAGTTTCTTATTAAAATCACAAATGTTAAAATGGTAAAAATAAATTTCATCTACAGATTGACTATTGTATCTCATAAAAAACATGATATCGGGTAGGATAATGGGCATAATGATAAAAAAGAGATATTTTTAACCTTATTATAAAGATTAAATCATATTTTCAATATTTTATTTGACTTTCAATTGTTTAGTTCCTCCGCGTATATCGCCTTTTACGTTTGAAGACGAAATAACTGAGGGTATGCGTACACAAATAATGTGCTCCAGTAGTCAAGGAGATCAACCATTTAATATAACTTGGCATAGAAACAATGTGCCAATTCAAAGTAATGCAGCCAATGTTAAGACCAATACTGGTACCATCAAACAATTAACAATGACGACAAAACAAGGCGAAGAATTTCTACCACCGGATCCGTCGTTAACAATCAATCAATATACCCCATTTTCCAGCATATTGTCCATTCATAACGTCTCGTCCTGGCACAATGGTAACTACACTTGTAGTGTGACCAATCACGCTGGTACTGTTGAATATACTGCTGTTCTCTCGGTTTCGGGTAAATCAAGTGTAACTATTGTTTTCTAGAAAGACTAAAAGTCTTCTAATTCAACTAAATATGTATATTGAAATGTACTTTGCACCAGAACACAAATATCACCGTAAATATTGTAGAAACTGCACCAGGAGGACTACTCATTTTATGGCTTAAAAAAAGCCAAAAAATAGGATATTTAAGTTTGGTTAGGATAACACAAAAGCTGCTAACATAAAATATTAAAGCAAAAGTCCTGCATGCTTATAACAACATGTCGCACTCTTATGAGGATCCTTTTTGTACTTTGCTACGTGCCGCAAATAATTTTAAAAAAAAATTATAAAAAATTTGCCCCTCAAAATCATAATATATTCTATTTAGCTACATTCAAAGTCTAACCCATATTTATTCACACAGCACTTAATTCAAAGTTGTGGTTGTATTTTTTTTAATGTGAGCTGACATTGAATAAATATCTGAGATATAATTTATTTTAATATATAAATCAAAAAATTGTTATATAAAATTTTATTTTTTTATTTTCATGATATATAAATATTTATTCACAAGTTTTGAAATATACAAGGTAAAAATATAAAATATATTATGGACAAAGATTGTAGATAGAAAGGGAAAATTTTCAGTGAAAATACACAAACTTAATAATTTACAGTGTACAAATGTGCAACAAGCTGCAATATACGACATTGGGAGATTGATGCACTGAGCACAATGCACCTGGCACTTCTGCACTCACTCACCTGTATACCAGAGATGTAATAATTACAAGTCGCCGTGAAACTACAAATCGCATGTGTTAATGAAATCTTTTTTTTTTTTTAACGCATGTAAGCTTTGCGGAATTTATCGCAAAGTTTGTACAATACAAAATGGTATTTATGGTGCTTCAAATAATTTAATTGCAGTCTAACAGCTTGACAACCTGATAATACCTATATGAAAAAATATATAAATCTGTATTGAATATTTTGAAATTCTAATATAAATAATAAAAAATTACCTATATATGGGCATATTAAAATGCAATACATTTTTTAAAGAGTACTAAAAATCAGATAGAAGAAGGCAGTAATAAAAAATAAAGTCTGATGTTTCTTGATTTTTGCTTGATTTGGTAAGTGTGGCAAGAGTCTGATACAACTGCGTAATTCTCTTTCTACTTTTAATTGTGTATTTAATTATTACACCCTGTCCCCAGTAAAACTGGATTGAAAATGTAAAAAAGGTAGCTCCTACCATATAACGTGTAAACCGAGTCGAGTACTCCCGATAATTTGAAAGTTATAAAGTTTTGCGACATTATGTTATCTTTGACAAATTTTTAATCGACATGGACTGTATAAGGTTCCAAAATATTTGTTCAGATTATAAGCTTTTTTATAACATATTTAACCTAAAGTACATATAAATCTAAGTTCAATATTTCATTTACACAATATATGTCGACATAGTATTATCAACACATTTTGTTTTACATTTATTAACTAATTGATATACCAACAAGATATCCGTCCGAATGTGTATGTATATATGTATATTAAACATTTTGGAATAAATATGCATGATATTTTAATAAACATGAGTAGATTTTGCATGATAAAATCGCATTGTAAATACAATTCTGTGCATTGAGTTATATATAATTGATTGAATCCCGAAATAGTACCACCACGATGGATATTAAAGCCCACCGACCAAGATGCAATATTAGGAAATCCAGTAATGGTGTCGTGTAAAGCCGATGGATTTCCGTTGCCTACTATACAATGGAAACAGTCAATAGGTATACTAGTAGTTTCTTTCAATAATGATAAAGGATAAACCAACAAATAATTTTCTACTAAATACACATACATATGCATTTGTATATAAAGGCGACTCTGGCGAATATCGGGATCTAAGCTATGCAATTGGAAATGGAAACTCACATTCTGTTATTGTGGCCCATCCGAATGGTTCACTGATAATATCCAAAGTTAACCGAGAGCATGAGGGAAGCTATCTATGTCAGGCAGTCAATGGAATTGGGGCTGGCCTAAGCACTCTGATTAAATTAACCGTACATGGTAAGCACACTGAATACTTAAGTTATGATTTATAATTAATTTGAATGATTTCTTATTTTGCGTTTTGAACAGTTGGTCCTTCGGTTACTGTTACCAAAAAGCAGTTATCTATACGACGTGGCGAACGTATTACACTGCGTTGTGAAGCTAATGGAGATCAACCCTTGGACATATCCTGGAGATCGAAAGCAAGCCGCATCGATCCATCTTATGATATACGTTACCATATCAAAAACTCGCCTCTGGCTCGTGGAGTGTCATCTGAGCTAACCATATTACAGACGGTCCTTACTGATAGGGGCGAGTACACTTGTATAGCTAACAATGCATATGGACGTGATAGAAGTGTTATACATGTGCAAGTTCAAGAACCGCCAAATTTTCCAGTTAATTTGCATGTGAGGGATCTTGGAAGTCGCTCAGTAACATTAGCATGGTCTCCGAATGATCAGGATTCGGTAATATTGGGTGGAGGTGGTGGCAATAACCGGGACTCTCAGCCAATATCAAATTATATTTTGCAATACAAGAAAGCTGGAGGTATGTACTTAAATATACATATATACATAACAGCACTGCCAAAAATAATTTTAAATAATTTTTTGCCGGGCAGTCAATCACCATATCTGCTCTTATTTATATCGCATTTACATTTGTCTTGTTAATATACATTTTAATTACATTTACTTAGATGTTTGGCATGAGCACAACAATCAAAAACTTTTGCCTGGCGATAGAACAACGGCACAGCTAGGATCTCTCCGTCCTGCACAAGTCTATCATATACGCTTATTTGCGGAAAACCATTTGGGCACCAGTGCCCCAAGCGACGTTTTGTTTGTACAAACAGATTCGGAAGTTCCATCTGCACCACCACAGGATGTGACTGCCGAGCCACTGGGACCACAACAAGTAAGTGTGGGAAAACTTTAAATTAAAATATTTGAAAAAAGTTTCATAAAAATGCTGCTACCTTATTCATATTCAATTTAATTATTTCTTATGTTTTTTTTAAAGCTGCTAATAACCTGGCGAGCACCTGTACGTGATTCATGGAATGGAGATTTATTAGGGTATACAATTGCATATCAAAAACAAAATACTCCAGATAGTGTTCAAAACCACACCAAGGTTGGAAGTCTCATAACAGAAGGCTTAAATGATTTTCGTTTAATTGGCCTAGAGAAATATATGCAGTATGGTATTACTGTCTCAGCATTCAATATAAAGGGCGATGGTCCTCCAAGTGAAGTGGCATTGGGTCATACTTTGGAGGACGCTCCATCCGCCTCGCCTAGATCAGTGTCGTGCATTGCACTAACTGCACAAAATATTCAAATATCCTGGCAGAGTCCACCAAAGGAATTAAGTCATGGAATCATACAAGGCTATAAGCTTCTATATGAACCCGGGTTCCTCGAAAGTGAATACAGTGTGAGGGAAACAAAAATTACATCAGCTCTCAGCACAGTGCTTCATGGATTGCAACCGTACACAAACTATAGTGTTCAGGTGCTGGCCTTTACTCGTGCTGGAGAGGGTGTATCGAGCCCTGCTGTGTCCTGCATTACAGAAGAGGCGGTTCCAGATGCACCTGAACTTGTGAAATCTGCTGTGAGCACTGAATCTTCAGTTATTGTCAGCTGGCTGCCACCGCGTCGTCCAAACGGCTTAATTACCAAATACAATGTTTATATACGCATTCTGGAAAAGGGTCAGGAGTTAAAAATACTTAAGGAAGTCTTGCCGGCACACAATCGACATTTTGAGGCCAAGGATCTTAATTTTCGTGAGACATACGAGGCTTGGGTGACTGCATCTACGAGAGTCGGCCAGGGACCGAGTACGCCAGTAATTAAACTAGTTCCCAGCACGTCAATACCCGCTGCCATAATATCCTTTAGTCAGACTTTGTCAGTCAATTGGAGATCGGACATTAAGTTGGCATGTATTTTCGTTGGTAATCCCAAATCAAATGCTGAGTGGAAGATACTAAATACACGATCGAAAAAACAGTTTCAACTGGAAGTAAGCAACGATAATACTTTAAGTCTTCGCAATATTCAGCGTTCACATGAAGGCAACTATTCATGTGTAGTTAGAAATCCCATTGGCTCGGATCATATTGTTTATCAGCTTTATGTTCAAGGTAAGCATGCTCAAGTAACCTACTTGCTAAGATTTATTTATTTATTAGGATCTTTTTTGTTTATTTCTAGTTCCACCGTCTGCTCCAATTGTTTCTGTAAGTTCAGTTCATAAAAATTCGGTCTCAATTCAATGGAGAGTTGATGATATTGGCGGTGCTCCAATACGAGGCTTTGCCTTAACTTATAGACGCGAGTCAGCCGAATGGGATGAGATTCAAATAGATCGACGGGTTACATCATACATGCTAGAAGATCTACAATGTGGTACTAAATATCAGTTTGCAATGAGTACATTCAACAAAATTGGCACAAGCGGCACAAGTGCTACAGCATCAGCACAGACCAAAGGTAAGTTCAGAATATAACTATCAAGATATTTAATGCGTTCTTAATGGACAAATGTCTTTCTTAGGCAACAAACCTTTTGCACCACAAAAACATAGTTTTATACGTTCAAATACAACATCGGCTATGCTAGATTTGTCTTCATGGCAGGATGGTGGATGTCCCATAATCCATTTCAGCATCGAATTCAAACACTATAAATCTTCTTCTGATTGGATTATAGTTTCAAATAAAATTGAAACTAATGTAAGTTAATTTGCTTTCATATTTTGTTTATTTCAGCAATGCGATTAATATTTTTCTGTTTTTATATTTATTCTTAGAGCCGTTATAGTATTGGAGATCTAGAACCAGGAACTGCTTACAATTTACGTGTAACAGCAAATAATAATGCTGGCTCAACAACAAAGGAATTTTATTTTGAAACACAGAGTCTAATTGGATTTACTAACGGCTTGGATCCTGAGGAAATGCCTGATGATCAAACTGTGTTTAGTGATGCCCATCTTATTGCTGTTATTATAACATCAATCTTTGGTACCATTCTCGCACTAATTGGAGCTTTTATATGCTTTAAAAACTGTAAGTATTTAGTATAAATAAAAGAAGTGACAAATTAATTAAATACTTTATTCATTGTAGATCCGCGTACTTTGTTGTCACGCAACGTTGATTCGCTTAGGCCACAAAGTGCAACAGATGGAAAGGATATTCAAAGTCGTGAGCATTTTTATGGTACAGTCCGCAAATCTTGCCAGCAATCACCTCCAGACTCTGTTGCTGGACTTGAGCGCATACCTGAATACTCCGAAGATATATATCCATACGCCACTTTCCATTTACCAGAGCACGAAAATCAATCGGGAAATATTCCTTTAAGCTACACTGGAAATTCATCTAAATACGATCCTCGCTGTGGAGATGATAATACACTATGCAGCTCTGGTGCAAAAGTGAAACGTTCCGTGTCAACTAGTGTAGGTGGAAGCAACTCAAATGCAAATATTGCTAATGTGATAGTTGGTTCACCAGATGAGAATAGTCATATCAATACTGAAAAGCGACATAAACGTCGTTCCAAAATAATAAAATCAGAATCAGAAGAGTACGATAGCTTAAATAGTGATAGTGAACTAAGTGGAGAGCGAGAGCGTATGCGAGACGATAATCGAAGCAATCGTGAATCTTCTAGTTACATTGATGATGATGGAATTTCAGGTATTAACAAATATAATATTGATTTTCATGATGTTATTTAATCGAAATTATATTTCAGCCCATGGAAGAAAACTACGAAATAGTGCAGGAAGTAGTAAGGATAGGTCTTCTGTATTTAGCAGACCTCAACTGCATAGTAAGTTAGTACCTAATCTTGTCATTAAATTAGAATACGTCGGTTATTACTTTAAGCAGTAATCTATCAGATCATTTTTTGTATGATTTTCCTTGATATTCTTTGTATTTATTGCTCTCATTTCGCATTCTAAACTTGTCTTTCTTGTCGGTATGGTTATAACAGATATTTGTATTTACAGCATCATGGACACCGTGCACATCGACTACAGGCTCTTTGACGCGACCGCAAAGCAACAACGGAAATCACCGCACTATAGCGATTCCCAGCGGAAAGCTCTCTCAATTGCATCTGCCAAAGATTCAGCCCAATGTACAGATATGTCCAGAAGTATATCCAGTCGACAGGGGTTTAAAAGTACCGATAGTTATACCAACAGCGGCACCATTGGTCGCGATTGTGGGGAAAACAAGATCATCTCCCGACCAATTGCACAACCGGGGGGGTCATATGTTGAAAAATTAAAGCCACAGGAAAGAGAATTTTCTTCAATTACATGCTATAACAAAAGCTATGGTGATAAGAATGAGAAATTATTATTTAATACTGGTGGGGAACAAGTGGAGCTATTAAGTCATCATCGTCATATTTACAGTATTGAGCCACTTGAATTATTGAGTGTATCAAAAGAAAATAATAGATCTCTTGACTACCATGCTATGGAAGCTCTAAGCAATGCTGAAACATTGGCCATGGGCTCAACTATGATTGATCACAAATATCAAATGGAAAATAGCTCCGAAAATATATCAAAGCCATGTAGTAGTAACATGCAAAAGGCGCACAAAATTGATAAATTTGATCACATTCTTACTGATAAGCACGTTAGTCCTCCATCAGCATTTACCGACAGGGTTGGTTAAATTTAAATGTAGCAGTTCTACTTATTATAAATGATGAAATGCAATTTTAATAGTATGCATTTACTGATCTAAACATTCCAATTAACTCGCCATTTGCTATTGATCCATTTTCATGAATTCCATATGAAAATATGTATGTTACATGTAGACAAATTGCTTTAGGTTTCTTATACAAATTTATCCAGTTTTTCGATTATGTTTGATGTGTTTAATAATAGCACAACAATTGCATACATACAATCTATGTAGATTTTATATATTACACTAAAAATTATGTGTATTTGCATTTAGTGATAGCTTCGCTATCTTGAAATACTTTACTAACTATTCATGACAAACATAACAATGTAGCACTTTCACTTAGTAATGATATTTCTGACTCTTAGAGGTTTTCTGAATAATCTTCCAATTCTGTGCAATCTTTATTATAAAATAAACAAGTTTTAGTATAAGCTGTTATCTTATACTTTTGGGAATATTTTTATTTACACTGAGAGCTCTTAAAATTATGTCTTGGTACCCCGTTGGTCAAATTTGTCAGTCAATTTGGCACATGCTGCCCATTAGAATTTACTACTAAAAACGGACAAATGGTTTTTTGCGTAAATTAATATCGGCATCGATCAAAAGGCAATAGTTTAAGGAAAAGCGATTTGTCTTAAAATAATAATAATCTTAAAGATCAATTAGATTTAGATTTAAGAGAATAGAAAATCAATGTGAGATCACCTTTACAGTGGTAAACAAAATATTGAAAAAAAAAGTTATGACAGAAATTATAAATTTACTTAATTCATAACAATAATTATAAGAATTATAAATGCATTTTTATAACTCCTGATTATGATCTATTAGAATTAAGGTGTGCATGTTAGAATATTTAAGATTGACAATTGTTAATAAGAAATTTTTTCTTTATACAACGAAGAGAGCGCATTATATGTACTTATGTTTTCCAAACAAAATGCAATTAAAGAGTATTTAAAATATTTGTATTAACAAAATAACGATGCAATTTGAATGGTTAGAGTAGTTAATTTAAAAAAAAACGTGTAATTTCAAAAGCCAAAACATTTCATTAAATCTGCAAAACTACTTGCATTTATATTAACATTGAGGCAGGTAATTTGGATCAATGTCAATAGTATAATTAGACTGAGGCGGCATGCTATCGATTCAAGAATATTTAAGTACATATACGCTAAACGATCTACATACCTTCTAAATATAGATAAAATAAATAAAAGACGTTCGTAACTTGTACTAACATTTAAGTATACATTAGTTTTATACTGTTACATGTGTAAAGACGCTCAATTCAAGCAAATATTGCATTTTAAATTACATAATCATATTAGTTAATCATTAAATAATAGTGTAGCAATTAAACAAATAAAAAAGATCGTTATACTATATTGTAAAACCTATGTTATAAGCAAACATACTACATATGTTGTGCATAAAATACGAGAGCGTATATCTGCCATTATGGAAAATGTCATCGTAATATGAATTCGCACTAAGATATTTTAAATTCAAGCTTAATTTGTACTGTCAATTAGAATAGGAAATTAAAATGAAGTTGTTGTGTAAAAATCAAAGTTTACGATATTTCTTTATTGAATTTTAAGTTGTATTTTATTTCTATTTTGTTTTGATGGAAAGTGTAGCAGGTATCTAGAACTAAATTTACGTCTGCTAAAAATAACTTTAATAGATGGACGGACAGGCGAATATTGCCCACCAGGGCTTTTGATGGAAATGAAAATATAAAACGTTTCATATAACGGAAGTTTAGCATTTAAATCAAGTTTTCTTAACATAATAATAAAACTAAAAGATAAAATGGTAAGGACGAAACAGACAGAGAAGCAGGCAAATGAAATTAGTTGTGACTTAAATTTATTACCTAAATATATTATTTTAAATAAAATTATTTAATGTGTTACAGCAAAATAATAATTGTTCTATGTAAGCGTATACAAACAACATCCCTCAAATTTGTTATTTAATACGAAATTAGGATTTTTGGAGTTTTTGTTACTTCTGTGAGTAATAGATACTGTTTGTATATGGTCATGGATAAATGAGTTTCCGGAATATTTAGTAGCTAGTTAATGTGTTTACTTTGAAAAGAAAGCACATGGCCAAACACTTTCGATTGACATGTGCGAATACATAAGTATGTTCAATATAAAACGATTTATCATGTTTATCAGACTACTCAGTTACATTGTCATTGAGGAAATTTAAGTAAGTATGTGTAAAAGTTGAGACAATTTAAAATACAATCTAAACGTCACAAAGGTAGTCAAAAAATAAAAAAATATTTATGTATCCGTGTAGCATGCTAAAAATTTAAGTAGCAGTAGCAAATAACTACGAGCATTATATATATTACAAACTAATTTAAAATATGTTATGAGAACAAAAGGAATTCTTGCGTGAAGTGAATTTTGAAAACATTGAAAAGCAGCCACGCAAACCATAATAAGCTCTGTCAGCGTGACCAGCGGCGAATCCCCAACCCCCATGTGATGATGCTATGAGGGTGCACAAAGTTTACAAGCTTTTCGTGAATATTTTCGATATGACGACATATATACATACATATACATAGATATATATATACTAGGTTCGCATGAGTGTTCTTACCTGGAGCATAGCACAAGCTCAGTAAATGTAAGCCTTCTGCAATGTGTGCACGACAAATATTTGAAGCAGAAAATGCCACCGAAAGAATTCGTATAAGGGACTACATATTTTATTTTACTGTTGTTGTTTTACATTACTCGGCATTTTGTTTCAAGAAGCAACAAAAGAGCGGACACATAACTTAGACGCACCACGAAAGCATCCGTCACGGTTCTCTACCCTTCTCATTATTTTAATTCTGCTATTGACTGACATTAAATAATGTTTATAAGATATATCATTCTAATATAAATACCCCTCCCTTCCTTCCAAGTAAGAATATATTGAGCTAGAACTTGAAATTGGTTCTATGATCATCAGAAATTCTTGATGAAAATCTTAAGAAAATGGGGTGATTTGGTAATCCTCGTCACATTTGCCAATTATTTCTTTATTTTATAGCGTTTTTTTCAAATTGTGCTCGCGCTTAGGGGTGAAAATTGAAAAATACGTTTCAAAATGATCTATACTCGATTAATTGTTTTGATTCGATCCAATCTAAAACGATAAGAAAATGGCAATAAAATAAGCAAAGTCTTTTATCTTATTTTTGAGTGGAATATACATTTTATTGCAATTGCTAAATTTGCAGCATTTAATAAAAGCATTACCCTGCGGCACTAAATGTCAAAGTTAAATGGCAATATGTACATATATGCGAATACATGTTTGTACATTTGCCCAACCTATTTGCTTATGGAAAAGTTTCATCAAAATATCTATACTTGTTCTAACTTTCTACGATTGTGGCAAATCGTTTGCTGTTGATCCTACAAAGAAAAAGTCACTTTGTAAAACTTTAAGCAAATGAAATTATTAAAACCATTTTAAAAAGGTTTTTACATATACATATGTCTTTGCAGTAAGTGCAATTTCTTGTTTACTTCTTTAGCATACAAATGCCTACAAATTACTCCAATATATCGCTGAATTTGTATGCAAAACTATTTAAATTTTATATTGTGCATACTAAAGTGATATTTAAAAGTTACCAAAACCAATTTCCCACCAATCATATTAAAATGTTGCAGCCGGTTACATTAAAATATATATTATTATTTGATATTAGACTCATGTTAAATACAGCTTTAATACACGTATGTATGAATATGCATTTTCATAAGTATATGTACAATTAAATGCCAATGTAGCCTTGGTAATACGACAACTTTAAGAAAACGGATACACCAAAAAAAAAAAAAAATGCTGCACACAGCTGTCATATGCTTAATATCCTTTAAAAAGGATAAGGAAATTGAATTGAAATCAATAAATATATACAGCTTTAAATATTTATTTTTTTGTGTACAAATGCATGCATCAAATATTTACATATACCTGGGTAAAATTGGTTTTTGTTAAAGCTGTGCTAAAACAAATATGTAAAATGTAGAGTAAAACGCATCTTTGATTCTTTACAACTGATTGATTTATAAGAACAAACGAGCCGTCAAATATAAATTGTCTATTGAGTAATTCTGAATAATTCGACAACAGCTTCAAAAACATCCCTTTTAAGTTGACGTGTAAGGATTATGAATAAGTCTTTCAGCTTTTTTATGTGCAACTTGTTCAGCTTAACTGCTTCGGCTTGTGGAACTTGTTCAGCTTTCGAGCTAACGATCACTTCGGGTTTTTGTATTGCACTGAGCTATCCTGAGCAGCTCCCTCGTTAAGCCTGTGGGAAATTTAGCTAGCAAGAGTTCAACAGCCGAATCAATTGATGACACGAACACGAGCCGAACGTTTGCCGCCATCGTGTAATTTTAATCTCAACTACGAATGCATAAGTCCAGCTTAGAATAAAATATTAATTGTACTTTCTGCTGAAAAAATATTTATTATATGATTATTGCGAATTAATAAAATAATATGCGAATTAATAAAATAATTTCTAATTTGAAATTTTGTCTGCTTTTGTATATAACACACCTTATGATAGTAATTTTTATGTGTATTTATAAGATATAATTTTCACACCAGCAAAGCCACTGAGATGCGCGTTCTAATAAGCATTTTATTTAAGTTTATGTCAAAGTTACCTTATGAAATCATATACCATCATTGCTTAATATTGATTATGTCATACAAATTTAAGATATTTGATAAATTTGACCGCTACCCGACCGCTTGTTTTGTCTCTGTAACAGAGTACTTGAAATTCAGGCAATTTAATTCTTTAACGCTCCATTTGATGCAGACACGCTAATCAAAAAGTCGATAGCTTGAACAAACGATTATATGTTTGTATGTACATATATGTTTATAAGATATACTTATGTGCACATGTGTATGAGAAAATATTTGTGTACTCATTTGTAATATAACATAATTCATTAATTTCGTTCATTTTCCAATAACTGGTCTGGACATTTCATAACTAATGTTGCGAAATAATTAATAATGTAATTGAATGCATTTATAAACTATAACTTATTTCATCTTTATTTGAATTGATATTTAAAGATTTAACTTATTTATTTATTGATTAAATATTGACCTAATTTTGCATTCTATTTAACATATGCTTATGACGTGAACCCTTATAAATAGACTTTGCTTTTCAACTGTCATTTAAAACCCTTATCTTTCGTGCTGTTGACCTTTAAATTTCGTCTATGTTTTATCTGAATATTTTACTTTAATGTCAATGAGCTTAATACACTAATTAACAAATATTTTTATAAATATGTAATTTGACTGTTCTTCTGTCTGTTTTTATTAGATTAAGGTTTGTTTTAAAATTTGCAATTAAATGATCCTAGAGAAACTGCTAGTCCCTTAATCAAATAAACAAAATTAATTCATGCTATAGTGTAAAAAACAGAGTATTCCCTAGACGAGCATTTTTAACTTTAAATTATTTGTACTTTTCTGCGCTTATAAGTTTATTTAAAAATAAAGTGGATTTTCTTCGATTCTTTCGTAGTCTGAAGTTCTAATCTATACGCTCTAGTTTGGCTGCAAGAAGAACTCACGGTCTCACCTTAAACGTGACTTTGAAACTTTCTAGACAAATTTTACGTGCAATTTGTGTTCATAAAATTGGCATTAAAATGTGTGAAATATAGTTGTGCAAATGTGAAAACAATGGGCAGGCAAAGGTATCCAAATTTACTATGTACCCAAATTTAGGCCCAATATAAGAAAATTCAATTTAAATTATGGTCATTATTGAATTTAGTTTCAATTTTGTTAAAGCTAAGCAAGCAATCTCCAAATTATGCATTGAAATACGACTAAACTCTTTAAGAAAAATATGGAAACAGCTTTTCATTATCGTAGCCCTCAGTTTATAACAGTCTGGCGATATAATCGTTAATGTGTGCCACGCATTATATTGGTGAAACAGTTAACTTTGCTTATATTTTTTGGGCTCAAACGTCGGCAATAATAAACATTAATTTTTATGCCACTTTGAATAAGTTTAAGAGTTCTTGTGCAACTTACTTCCATTGACATAGACTAATAATTAAAAAAGGAATGTAAATTCATTCCAGTAAATAAACTTTTAAAATTTTCAAAAACAGTCGTAAATTTACAAAGTGTTTAAGTTACGCTGCTAATTAAATTCGAAATGCGAGTTTGATTTAATTCATAACGTTTGCAAGTGACTTAAAGGGTTAAGGGTTAAATGCTGATTTTACCACATTATGATTTTAAATTTTCGGTTTTACTTCATTTTATCAAATATAACGTATTTTAAAACAATTAAATGTTTCATAACTAACACACATTTGTACACAATACAGCTCGCTCTGAAGCATATATAGTATAAAAAATATATATAACAAAAAAAATGATGGCTTAACCTTTAAAACTGCGGTTGCAATTCCAATTTATTTATTTGATCCCAATTTTATGGGTAAGAAAAATGGTACAAACACAGTTTGCCAAATGTCAAAAAACCAATCAAAAAGATGATAAATATTATTTCTTTTTGCCAAGCATTTTTCAAGTAATTTTGTGTAAATGGTTTGGCATTGTAAATGGTTTGACCATAACCTAATTGAGCTCATAATGTTTTATCAAGTTTGAGCAATAGGTAAAAAAATACTGGACCCCCCAAATAAGCTATTTGTTTCTATTTATAAGTTCGATCAAAATGTAATTTCAACTAAATCTATTTCATACGAGTAGCCAGAAAACATGACAGTGACAGCAAATCATTTTACACTCCCCTAATCCATGGCTAATATTGTGGTAAAGAAAACAAGTAAGAGGATAATCAACTTGTGGACGACTGTTATAATACCCTATACAGCTGATAGATTAGGAAATATGATAATGTAAAAAACATTTCATTAGTATTACTTAATATTTAGAATTTTCCTAAATTAAAGACCAATAGATTGGTTGGGAAAAAAAAAACACTTACGATAGCATTATTTTATATTGTGAATGCATTTATATTCATATGTTTCACTTCTTTTTGTTACATACAATTGCAAAAACAAAGTAATCGTAAAAATATTCTTTTAGTTAGAGTTACAGAAACGGGGTATAAAAATTACGACAAAATTTTCACATGCTGAGACACGAACACTACAAATGCATTAGAATTGAGTTGAAGGATGTTTTCCACAGTTCAAACATTTTTTCATAGTACATGCTGACAAGCGTCTTAGGATTTCATGTTGACAGGAGAGCGAGGTAAGCTGCATAACTACAAATATACAAATATACATACATAGATACAGATGAACGTGTGTGAGGGCATCATCCCATGGAACTGAGTGCGACTCCCAAGCTCGTATTAAGTAGGACCGTCAAGCATTCTATCCCGGAATGACATACCAAAATGCGCTGGATCTGACACATGGGGCTCACAATGAAGCTTGTGGCCGAATACTCTTATCGTGTATGAGGGTGGCACAAGATCCGGGGGAAACAGAGGAACCTGGGATGCTATACACATTTTTTTTCTCCATTGCTGTCAAAATGCTGTCAATTTTTCTACGAACATTTTAACGCTAAATTATTAAGTGCCAAATGTCGGAAGTGTCTGCATTATTACATACAAAAACATGTGCACAACCAAACACATGCCGACAATTGTATATACGTTCGCTCTAAAAAAATATATATTTTTATTCAGTCAATAAATATGCACAAAAAAATATGTATATATATATACAAATAGATTAGTTTACAGTCAAATATTTTTCTAGGAAAATAAAGTTGGCATATGAATGCAACTAGCTTTAAGAGAAGTTTGCTGCTCTTTATAGTTCAAGCCCCTATAATAATTGTCTTCATAACTTTTAAGAACATTGCAGAGAACATAATAGTACTATCACAATAGACCATAAAATACAAACAAGTAAATCTACGTAATCCTTCTTAACCAGCATCATGAGTTAGTTTTTCAGCCTTGTCAGTCTCTTTCTTTATTTTTTATTTTTTTTTTGTAAGATATGAATAAATTATAAAAATTCGCTCACTTTGTAAAAAAAATAAAAACTGTTAGGAAACTGCTAATATCAAACGTTCACAAAACAGTAAGGTCTAAGCCCCTGTATTTAGTTTCCGTAGAAATTAAAATAAACGTAATAATTAATAAATATATTTTACAAATGAATCACAAAAGCTACTTTCATGAATATAAACAAAACATAAATAATTTTACAAGCAAAACTAAATTAATTTGAAGAAAAATTCAACTGTGCAATTTTGATTTAAAACATTTTCACATTCCTTCCTCATTGCTGATTTTTATTCACATTTTAAATGTTAATTGATAATAATGATATTTCGCCCGTTTGTTTAACTGTAGTAATCCTGTCTGATAAAAAAAATCAATAAGCATTACTTCTTGGTGTGCTAGAATAGGACAATTTGAATGTCAAAAGAGTATGAGTCTTATTGTATGAATATTCTGATTTTAATAAAAATAGTACACACATAGCATGCATAAATAATATTGAATCAAGTAAAGCACTCCAATTTCGTACTCGTATGACGATAGCTTCAAGTTCCTTATATATACACATATACACATATGTATATTTGTATATTTGTTTTCACTGTTAGATCATCACGTCCTAGCATGTATTGAAATATCTTCAGTATCTCACAAATTCAATTTAAAGCAATCAAATCATAGAATATAATCGAATTGTATGCGATTTATGAATAAAGAGAATGATTTCTGCCACAAATTGACACCAAATAAAACATAAATTTCTCTTCTAACAAAGTTAGCAGTCAAAGTTAGCTTTGCTGCAAACAAAAACGATTTAGCTCGGATTTTTGAAAATCCCATCACGTCGCAGCAGTATAGTAAAGTATAGTAGTAGTAGTAGCAGTAGCTAGCACCCACAACCTCTCTTGAATGGTTTGTGCAGCAGTCACATCATCACCCAGTAGTATTGGCTGCTGCCGCTGGTTGACAGAGGCTGAGGCAGAGACAGAGACAGGGGCAAGGGGCAACTGCCAACTGGCAAAAGGCAAGGATCTAGGGGCTAGCGGAGAGAAAGGGTGATTGGTAACGGGTAAGAGGGGCATAGCAAGGGTAGTAGTCGCCGCCAGCTACAATTCATGTGCGAGATGAAAACTCATCCGAGCGTATGATTTATCATCAATGGTCTGCGATTGCAATTTTAATTTATGACATCAATAGCCAAGTTGTTTGGCCGCCAGCGTGTTAATGGACACTATTGTTACTGAACGTGAATGTGGATATTTCTCTGTTCTGTTTCGCTTTTTCCAACAAAACGATAGTCCTAAAGGAATTTTTATTTTGTCAATAAGCTTACTTTGCTGACCCATGTTGTAAAAGGTGATGTACATAGCAGACTAGTAAACCTTGCATCAAAAAGATACAAAAACAAAAAAATGAACAAAATCATCGTAGCAAATGACCTTTGACGTGACGAGAATATTATATAGTTTGATGAAAAATATAAATTCTGAAACGTTATAAGTATATATTGAAATAAAATCATTTTCGCTTTTGGAATAATTTACACATTCCACTTGTGTTTTATTAAACAAGTGCAGTTTCTGCAGTTGAGAAACTTTAGCTAGTAGCTTGCCCAGTAAGAGCCTGCCTAGAGCTTTTCTACTTCCCTTTGTTCCGCATCCATCAGATTAAAATCAAATAGAATATTAATACTTTTTGGCTTGTGCGATGTCTCCTTTTGCTGCTTTAATTAACTTTTTTTCTAAACTAATTTGTAAACATTATAAGTAATGCAATCTTATTGTAATTCAGATAATGGTCTATCGTAATCCATTACTTTGAGCTCTCTTACCAATTTTTATACTCTTTTTAATTATGGGAATTCTAAATATGATGTAAAGACGAGGTTTGCATAACTTTTTTTTTATACACTTAGCAAAGTAATTATTAAAAACTTTACCAGAGCCAACTTCCACTTTTAACATAAAGGATAGCTGACGAACTCTTATAAATAGAAATTATATTATATTTATATGCATTTAAAGTAAGACACATGAATAGTACTTTAATTGTTTGTTATTATATCATGGACAACGCAACGATTGATATCTTTCTTGATTATACTCTGTTAACTAAGGGCTTAACGTTTTATAGTAGATTTTTGGGGTTTTGTGCGACAGATACCCTTTTCGAACAATAACAAAACAAAGGAAAAAAAACCCGAATAGTAAATGAAATGATTGCAAATATGTATGTACTACTTGTTTAAGTATGAGTCTACTACAACTGAACAACTAAGATTTTATTGTGCTTACATAATCACTTTTTGGCAAAGCCAGCGAAGTGTGCTCATTGAATGAAAAGTCGAGAAGCAAAAAGCAACATCAATGGCATCAGGCAACAATAACTTTTAATCACTTTAAATAATAAAATCCAAGAAACACTTTCGGATTTACTGAGTTTCTTGTTGAGGATTAGCTCAGTGAATCTCAACGGCTTAGTAAAATGCCTTCAGCACTAGAACATCGTGGCTCCGCTCGTCTTAAGTCTGCTTGCCATTCAATCGTATGTATATACGATGTATATATATATATATATATATGTATAAGTATGTAGTCACAAATGCGGGGTTTTTGCAGCACTTACCGCCCCATACCAAAAAAAATAATGAAGAAGTCGAGAGTTTTGCCTGCTTGAATACAATGAAACTTAGATACTGTACGGTGGCGGCGGCGAATGTGTAGATAGCGTCTTGAGTGTCTTTGGGTTCTAATGCGAATGAAAACACAACAAACTGTTATTACTAGATGCTTTGATAAATGCTTTTCTGT
Organism: Hirtodrosophila alboralis; assembly: GCA_035043045.1. Classification (NCBI taxonomy): domain Eukaryota; kingdom Metazoa; phylum Arthropoda; class Insecta; order Diptera; family Drosophilidae; genus Hirtodrosophila; species Hirtodrosophila alboralis. The sequence goes on along the minus strand of JAWNNH010000480.1, from coordinate 82,479 downwards.
CACAATGATGATAATCTCAACTAATGAGGAATTAAAATTGGATTACAGAATTCTCTAATTAAAAGGATTAAGTGAATGCAACAATGAATTCCGTAAATAAGGATTAAAAAGAATGTATTTAAGTCATCCCAAAGACTTTGACTATGTTATTAAAAGTTTTGAATAACAAAGACTTTATATTTTTTAATATGACTTAAGATATTTCCTGATAACTTGGCTTGCGTACACAAAAACACAGACATTTACCGGTCTATGGATGGTTGTGATTTTTTTCAACTCGAAGCTAATTGGGATGTTAAAAGGTACTCAATAATTTCGAGACGAGTGACATTCATCGCCTTTTAAGCACTCGTATACATCGCCTGACGCACTCATTCAGCAAGGCTAATTGTTTTCTATACGAGCCAAGTAAACAGTAAGAATCATTGTAATCGCCACCATTAAAACACTGTCAATCGCTCAACAAAGCAACCCTCTTAGTACTTACTTGAACAGTTGGACTCAGACAGTCAACTGCCATAAGCGAACAGTAAACAGGGAGCAGGGAACAGGGAACAGTGAAACATTCAACATTCAACATCCAACAGCCAGCAGCCAAACCAAGGGCAACAATAACAACAACAACAATAATTACATTCGCAATGCCGATGTCGACGAAACAACAGAGATTATTGTCAGTCAGTCAGTCAAGTGGGAGGCTGATGCTGATGCTGCTGCTGATGCTTTTCAAAAAGACTTTGAACAATAAATGATGTGAAATCTCCTGAAACAGTGTGTGTTTTTTTTGAGAGCGACTGGCAATCGCTTGCAATTCGCGAAGGGCGCATTCACATTCTCAACCATCTTGCCGGCTGCCTGGATTCTTACTTCATGAGTCCTGGTTCCTGTTGCCTGGCACTCTTTTTACCGACAAAGCCGTAGCTATTGTCGTTTCTTATGCATGGATGCCTGTTTGCCTGCTTGCCTGCTTGACTGTCTGACTGTCTGGGCCTGTTTGCCTGCAACAACTTCCGTTTGTTTTTCGGCACCGTGAGCGACTCGGTAAGCCATGCTCTTCTTACGTTTTTCGCTGAAAACCAAAAAGCAAACATTTTTTCCTTAGACACTCGACTTGTACAAAGTAAATCGGCTTTCGATTGTATTTGAAGTGGGTAGTACACAGAAGACTCATCGCAAAGTATAGTACTTATGCTCATATAACTCATACGTACCTCAACTCGAACTCGAACTCGTTGTACATCGCTAATGTGCGTGTCTGTATGGCGTAAGACAGATATGGGCACCGTTGAAAGACGTATGAACAAGTGGCTATGACAAGAGTCAATTGACGCTGCTGATGCTTTTCATGAATATTTTTGGATACTTGATTTTTGATATTGTACGTTAAAGTGGATAACTCAGTTGGCATGCACTGACATCCCATCAGTTATTTGCAAACACTTTACAAAGGATTAATTTTATGACTTTGGATTTACAAAAGACACAATTTGTTATAGTAAAAAATTTTAAAGCATTTTGGACAGCAACAAGCTTTCTGAATACCCTGGTTTCTTATACCCGGCAAAATGAATATTATAATTTTGTCAATTGTAATTTTTTTAATGTAGTGAAGGAGACGTTTCCAACCTCAGAAAGTATATATATTCTTCATCAGGACGACGAGCTGAGTCGATATATCTTTAAGCTATCTTTATGAAACTTGGCTCAGATGAAGTTTGTTATTGTATGTAGTTTGTAATGTAGTATGTAAAAATCGGCCCGATCGGATCAATATATCATATAGCTGCCATAGGAAATTAGCTCTTCTAAGCAAAATTTATTTGATTTTCAAGATATCAGAAACAAACTAACCATATTGATATAGAAAATCGTTCTGTACTTTCTGATAAAGTTTGACTGAAATCGGTCTACTGTGTTATATAGCTGTCAAAGGAATAATCGGTTGAGTATTCAATATTTTTTTAGAAGACCATTGCAAGGCTATATACATAGCTTTGGTAAAGTAATATAATAAGAATATATTCATAAATAATTAAAATAATTTTGCGCAATTTTGATAAAAAGCTGAAAACAATAGATTATTTTTTAGAATATTATTGTTTTCACAGGGTGTGTCTAATCCTTGCAACAATCACCATATCAATTTTTACTGTGTACTGACCGCACATACCACATACACATACATACGTGTATGTAGGTGTCTATATTTATATATACGCATAAAAAGCTGTGGCAGATTCATAGCTTTAGCTGTAATAAATAAACCAAAAGGACCTTGAAAATGTTGTTGAATGAAATAATTTCGGGGACTGTGTTAGGGTGAAGAATTTCAAAAATTTAAAACAAATATGTTTACTGAGTTTACTTGCGGCCATTTGTCTGTTTGTTTTATTTGTTTTGGTATTTATTTATATAATTTTTGTGGTAAGAAATGTAAATTAATTCATGCATAGATGTTATATGTAGTCCAATAGAAGACGTACTTATACACGGCAAGCCTCGGCAAGTAAAAAGCGTCTGGTCTATACTGCTCGACTAGACTATACCCTGTATACAATGCATTAAAATTCCTTTATATATCAATCAATGTCTGCATTATAAAAAAACGCTCATTCAGATAATATTGTATTTAGTTTAGACTAAGTATTATCAACGGATTTAACAACTCTTTCAATGTTAATTTATTTCGATAATTAATAATGCCATTTATGGAGATAATTTAATTTATTAATAAACTACAAATTTACCGATGTAAGCTATAATCGCACTTGCAAAAGTTTCAAGGCATTAATATAGCCGAAACTTGTATACACTTACGGGAGCACACAACGGATTATAGCTTTGTCTTTGGCTGTGTTCTTCTAGGCGGATATTCCAATGATGAGTTCGTCAAACAGCATGAACAGTCAAAACCTACGCAACGAGGTTTGGACGTATTATACATCTCAAATGGCCAGAATGACCGTGATTGCATTTCAAGAGTAATCCACAGAAACAGCTTCTGCCATAGCAACGTGGGGCATTCCTGACAGTTTCAGTTTCAGTTTTCACAAAAACAAGAATGAAAGGACTATCTTTAACATGCCGAAGCTATATACTCTTGCAATAGTCTTTTAAAAAAATTTCAGTATTTCTCTGATCGTTCCTATTGCAGCTATATGATATAGTCGTGCGGTGTGAATTAAATAAAATTAGATTATTTTATAGAATAGTCAAATTAAGAATTGGCAGGTTTGGTGGAGTTTTTTTGAAAAACATAAAAGTTGTTTAAACAACAAAATACTACGTCGATCTTCAAGCTAAGTTTTGATATCATGAAAAAAAATTTTTTTTTTGGTCGATGGTTCCTATGCCAGCTATATGAATTTGGGATTTGAACTGCCTGCAATTGAAAGAAACAGACGGACATGTCAATATTGACTCAACTCTTTGTGCTGATCAACAATATTAGTATATGTACTTTATGGGGTCATAAATGTCTTTTTCACAGATTGTGACAAAATTATAATACCCTTTTGTAAGGGTATACAAATCAAATTGGAGATTCCCACATCAAGGTCTTAAAATGTTGTTATCACAAAACATAAAACACACTTTGTTTGTGTATTGTAATCTCATTTACATATCAATTTTTGGTAACCCTATCACTCATTATCTCCGAAAGAGACAGAGCAAATTGATTAATATATCAATAGATATATGCGAATACATAGAAGTAATACGTTTTATTGTTACTGTATATGTGGGCGTATTATTATTTCGATGAAACAATGATAATAAGCCTAAAATCCACAAGGACACGTGGTGGAATCTATCTTTATTTCTCCCAGTTGCTCTCTTAGTGAATAAGAATGCCTACGGTACGGTCTCTCTAACCCCTGCCATATAGCCACCAATGGGTGCGCAGCATACACACTCCCCGCCCATTGGAGGGGCGAAAGTGTCCTTCGTGCGGACGCACGACCATGCACGATGTGCAATATTCAAGCATCCTGACGGTAAGGACAACTTATCACTAACCGAATTGGTTTAGTCCCAATCAGAGCTTGTCGCGCGACGGTCGAGTTGAAGTTGAATTAAATAAAATCTGTATGCGACAACGATATCGAAGCTCGTAACTCAAAGCGCGAGTTCCCGTCGTTACATTTATAATTAGCTTAAAAACATACAATAGCGTTGATGTCGGGTTTGTGTTCAAAAATGGATAATGCATTGAACTAATTATATAATATAATCATAATATAGTCAGATAGTAAACAAAACTATCAATTATACGAAACAATATATTCAGATTTTTAGTTTGCTTTGATTTCAGTTTATTATAGTAACCAGATAAATAAAATATGAGTATGAATAAAATATTTGAAAAATTGCCGATCACTCGTCTTATGCAAATATGCACAGGCAATTAATTTTGCTCAGAGTTTACTAAGTGGTCCAAAGCTTGAAAAGGAATCGCAAAAGGAACATTGCAAATCGTTGCTGTTCCTGTCGGGTCGGGCCATGGGAAGAAATTAAACGCAAACAAATAAGGAAACGACAAACACTGTATAAAAGTGGACTTGTATCCGTGTCTGAAATGTAAGCATAAAAATGTTTCTTTCTTATTTCAAATTTACTGTTCTGTTTGTTTATGCTTTTCCTTTCGTGAAATGTTGTAAATGTAAACGTCTTAACTGAATTATGTTCACAGAATCTGGAAGTTATATTGGAAAATAGTTTTATTAGCTATTCACTTTGCCAAAAACTCTTAAGAAGTTTATAAAAAATTACATTAACTTAAAAGTATTTAAAGAATTATAAAATAATGCAATTACCTTCCATGATGCAGATTCTTTCGTAAGTCAAACTATTCTTTATATAAATAGTTTAGGAATTGCGATATCGATTACAGTTCATACATTTTTAATCAGATAAACTAAAAACTACCGATCTAAAGTATGATACAAGAATTAATATTCTAGATAAACTAAAAACTACCGATCTAAAGTATGATACAAGAATTAATATTCTAGCGTTGGAGAAATATATCTATTGTTTACATTTTAATGCACAATTTTCAATTCTATCTCCAATAACTAATGATCGAATAATCTAATAAAAAAAAAAATTGTATAACAGGCTACTTTGCTATTTTATTATCTTTTCAAAATGATATGCATATTTAATGTCATTAAACTACGTTTCTAGTCAATTATACTTTAACTAAAGCAACTTTTCAGAAAATTCCAAATCTAGCTTTAGTTGTTTATCATAACGGAACCCGCGACATATTTTTTTGGGATTCAGCGACAAATTTTATATACTAATTAATTCTAAAAATTTGGGGAAACAAGAATTTTTAAAATTGTGGTTTTTAATAACAAGCTAAAAACAATAATTCTTTCTTTTTATGCAACATGATTTTAACAGTTACAATGCGAACAATATTTGTAGCTCTTGACTTCAACCCAATTACACCATGCAATAATTTCGAAAAAATTCTTATGTCCCTATAAATAATATGGGTCGCCGATTCCGAAAATAAAATTGAAAAAATAGGTTGCCGGGACCGTTTTCGAGATAATCGAAAAAAACTATATTTTCGACTATTAATAAAGGTAGATTTCGTAAAGTGTCAATAAATCCGAACACAGTTTATTGATATTAAAAGTGTTTATATTATTGAAAAGGTAATAAAATTGCCTATTAACCTGCCATACAACAATTTTCAATCATGATTCAATCGTTTTTAATAGTTGGTCGTTGTTTTATATCAATGAGCCCGTAAAAAGCGATTTTTACACAAAACTTGGTAAGACATTTGGGCTAATAACTTATACATTTGTTGACCGATACTTACAAAATTTTTTTAATTTGTTTTAAAATTAGTAAGCCTACTGATTCAAAGAGTGATACAAAAAACCAAAATTCTAGTTTTCCCAAAAAATTTGCACAAAAAATACCTTTTTTTTTTAAATGGGCTTCTAAACTTCTCAACAAATAATCTAATTAAAAAAATTTGTATGGTGATGATAGGCAGTTTTATTTCTTATAAAAAAAAAATAAACACCTTAAACATTATCAAACTATGTTTGCAGTTATTTTCGGATTATCAAAGCTGCTTTTTGAAATGACGAAAATTAAGCTTTTTTCGATTATCTCAAAAAAGGTCCCGGTAACCTCTTTTTAAAATTTTTTTTCGGAATCAGCGACCTATTTAACATATAAGTAGAGTCTAAAATGGCCGGGATACAAAATACTGTTGCATAGTGTTATTATTATAATAGCTATTAAAATGACTATTTCTGCAGGTATTACGTTATCTGCTTATTATGTAAATACATCGTCGAAATATATACGTATACCGTTTGTTTTAAGTTCGTTGAAACTTTATTTCAAAACAAGTCCTGCATATTTTGTTATATCTTAAGAAAAGTCCCTTTCAATATGCATTTTTTGACAGATATTTTACTATTATAGTTCAATATTGCACCGGATAAATAAAGAAATTTTTAAATTAATGAAAATTTGTTTGCTATTTATATTGCAATATTTCCCAATTGTATTAAAATCGAAAACTGTGAAAACATGGTGTTTACTTTCTTTTCGGGTATTTATGATTAAATTATTTTAATTAAAAAATATTTTGAATGATCTTCATATACTACTATACTACTACATATCATTATCTGCTGAAAGAATCGTTCATCGTGTAAAATATATATTATAAATCAAAATTAGTCACGGTAAATAAAATTATCGTGTTTCCTAGATATAAATATACTCTCCAAGTATTGTTTATCAAAAAAAACACATAATGAATATTATAGCACAATATCTCTATGACTTTAAAGAACTCAACCTGAAGCGTTTTAGTTACTTTTTTCAGAAAAGTTGTTGTTGGAATAGTTGAAAAAAGTAAATAAATAAAATATGTATTTTCAGTGTCCGGTCAATGTTACTTTGTGTGGATCAAGTAATTGCCGTTAAAGAAAGTACAAGCAACTTTTTTTTTAAATTCTTTTCTTGGAATTTTTAACTTTTTACGTTGTTATATTTTGTGGTAGTCTGCAGGAAAGTATTTCATAGGTATCTTTCAGTTTATTGTGTTGCCAAAATATTAAAGTTTCAAATATATTGCAAGTTTTCAACAAGCAAGAAAATATATATTTAATTTAGAAAAAGTATAAATATTATTTAAAAGTTCGGTTATTTAAAAACGATTTTTCTAAGGTCCAAACAAATGCTAAAGTGAAGGACTGCTTAAATATCTAGAATTGTCATCAATGTGCACTTATTTTGTATTTGTATAGAAAAATTTAATTTTAATATTTACTTAATATTTAAAGTGCTTACTTCATTTCAATTAAATTGCTGTGCTCTATGCCACATTTTAAAGTGCAATCAAAGTACATATGTAAATAATTACAATATGTATGTATTTATAATTTGACATTCAATTTATTGTAAGTTTGTATGCATATATGTAAATATATTTGAATTTTCTTTGTCTTCGTGCTTGTGTTATTTTCAATTGTATAGAATAGGCCTTCATATTTAAATTTTAAACGTATTTTGTACACACAAATCATTTTACATGGAATTATAATTATTATAATTATATACATATGAACATTTATTCATTAATTTTGTATACTTGTCTAGTATTGATTTGCAAACTGTGAAACTGTGAAACTGGTCAACTGAATAAACATTGTACAAAGTTGCTAATGTTGGAATTGATTGCCTTTAGGCATTTCTCAACAATTGAAAATAGCATTTAATAATTGACCTTCAGCAAGGCTTTTAATTTGAGCTTGGGCCTTTTATTGTTTCTGTTAGAATTATTAAACCTTTGTTTCACAATGCGGTTACAACACAAAAGCACATTGAGATATTTAAATCGAGTCGAAAAATATGTAAATTGAAATGCCGGCGGCTATTAAGTGCCTTATATTCGTTATAAGTATTCGAGAATTGGATGCTACAATAGTGCTCAGCTGTCATCTAACCGCAGATTCTATGCCTGGCCTATCTCCAAGCTTCCTACTCCCTACTCCCAATGCATGCAAAGTTTCTTGTGCTTGTTCGCCTTGTAGATATCAGACCTCCTCCTCGACGACTCATCCTTGTATTTGCTCGTCGTATCTAATGTAATTGAATTAAGTGGCGACTTGTTGATAAGGAGCAAAGTCAACAGACACGGCACGCTCCACAACTCAATTGGGCACGGGCACAGGCACAGGCACGGCACAGGCAACAGACGTGACGGGGTGTGGAATCAGTTTATGAAAAGCGTAACCTCTTGAGGACTGGCTGTAAAATGAGTATATACGAATATATATGTTTGTTGGCAAATGAGCTTTTAAATGAGAAAGAAGTGAGCATCCTATCATAGGGTTTATATATGAATAATATCTATAAAGAGTAGCATATATGATTAAACGAGTGCATGTAAATTAATATTATTATTATTCCAACATTAGATGTGATCAAATTTATGACTCAACCTTAGTGTAACATATAGTCTCTCTGTACTGTTACATTTTCCATCTACGACCATGTACACGAATCTCTTTATCTTTTCATGTTGTATTGCAACTTTTGCCGGACAACTTTTCACTTGCCACTTTTGCACAGTTGCACATTGTCCTGTTATGAACAAGTCTTCTATGCCATTTCTTGCCCTTATACCTCTAAAAGTACATACTTAGGTATATACATACTATTCGCATGTAACTGCAACTAAAAGGTAAAAAGTATACAATTAAGAAGATATTTAAACGCAGGTCATACTTAAATTTAACAATATATAAGTTTTTTTTAAGTATATTTATCTTTATTTTATATTTCTATCTAAGTAAAAGGCTTTTTATACACTGGCAAAAAGGTATTATAATTTTGTCTCGAAATGTGTAACGCATAGAAGGAGACGTCTCGGATCCCATAAAGTATATATATTCTTGGTCAGAACGAAGAGCTAAGTCGATATAGCCATGTCCGTCTGTCTGCCTGTCCGTATGTTTCTATGCAAAGTCTATGTCCTTATCTTTGAGCTATCTTGATGAAACTCAGCACAGGTGAAGCTTGATAATGTATGTAGATTGTTTGTCAAAATCAGCCCGATCGGACCACTATATCACATAGCTATGGATTAAAAATCGAAGACAGTTCATTTTCATGACAAGTGTTTGTATGAATAACTTTTTTGTTTTTCAGGATATCAAAACCAAACTTGGCATATCGACACATATTTACAATATTTTCAACAAAATCGGACCACAATATTTTATAGCTCCCATAGGAACAATCGGTCGAAAAGTGCTCGTTTGAAAAACTTTGTTTTTAAGATATCAAAACCAAAGTTGGCCTTCAAAATACTCCTAGGAGTTCATTGCAAGGGTATATAGGCTGTCCGTTTCTTTCTTGTTAATTATAATGTTACAGAAGGCAACCCAAAAAATTATATATCTCTGATGAATTTAGGTGCGCACACACATATACATCTATATGTCTAAGTACAACTTGCGAATTTAGTAAGGGTATTTGTGTATCCTATAATTGAAATGTATATGTCTGTTTCCAAATTTAATTAAAATCATTACGTAAGTAACTTTGTAAACAATTACATCAAGAACTAACTGAACGCTCTGTAGACAAGTTTTCTCTAATATAGATCTCTTTATTGCTATACCAACGTGTAGAATGGATTCAAAGTGTAATTATAGGTATAAATATCGAAAACTTATTGAGCTATACCTATAAAGTATACCTCTAGTTAAAGTGCTCCATCTAAAGATACTCTTAAAACGGGTTTTAAAAAATGCTTAAAATCCATAACGCTAATATCTTTACTTTATAAGCCTTATAGGTAAAGAGAAATGATTACATTTTAAATAAACAGAATTTAATATAAAAAATACTTTCTAATTTAATTAAAATTCACTTGTTTTTATATTCAAATTTTTAGCGTCATTCAATCGCAAATCCTTGCAAATGTCCTTTGCACTTGCGTTGCACAAAAATGAACAAAAAATATTCGCTCAAACTAATCATTATGTTACGTATGTGTCTGCAGGCAACGAAAACATTCAATATAATTTTTTCTTTTCACTATTGACTGGCAGAAGACAGAAATAGTAACATGTGATTTTGATTCTATGCAAATGTGAGCAACTTTGACTTTTACACAGACATTGCACAACGCTGACATTTATGCAGAGTACTCGCTGTGTCACAAAATGGAACTTAATGCATCCTTGAGTGTTTTTGGGAGTAAATGTAGGGATGCATCGACAAGGGAGAGAAAATGTTAAAAGCTCATGTTGGCAAACTAAGTTTCTTATCATTCACTAAGGTGAATGCAAAAATAAAGAAATCCTGCAATTGAATATGCTGAACTAGCAGATGCTCTGTAGTACGAACTTAAATTCCAAGTTCTTAATATATGCGCCTGAAGTACCTTTTAGATATTTATACCAATTCATTATAAGATGCAAATTTTAAATTCCAATCTGATTATATGTATATGGTATATTTGTTTTTTGAGTTAAGCAATGCCCTTTTCATTTCCTCAACTATGAAAACAGTCTTACCAAGTATAATCTTTGTTATATTCATACAGAGGGTATAGTTTTGTAAATGAAATGAAATAATTTTCTTTTTTTTACATTTAAAGGACAAGCTGTCCCATAAATCAAAATTAAATTTTGTAAATGCAAACGCATTTAAAGATATATTTTTAGTCCTATTAGACTGTATGTACATATAAATGTTTCTATTCAAACTAGACTTTCATTTTAAAAGAAATTCAAGTAGGAGGCGGATGAAAACACTGTGTGTGATAGTTAAAATGTTCAACCATAATATACCTTTTGAAAAGGCAAATTTTCAATTTAACTGGTATTTTTTTTCAAGGAGCATAAAATCAAATAATATTAGTACTAAGCATAATACACTATTATGGGAGAGAAATGCAATTTTTGTATGAAATAAGACCTTAATTTTGTGATAAAATTCAAAATATAATATCGATACAAAATATTCATCAACTGTAGCTTATATTGATTTATTCACTTAAGTAAACAGATAAATCCGCTGTTAAAGTAATAGTAGTCTAAAATATACATAAGTACATATAATGGACATCATTTTGAGTACACCGAATGTCAAGGCATCAACAGTCTACAAAAAAATAAGAAAAAAATTAAAACCAGCAAATTGGTTTGAGAAAAATGTTGCTCTTTTTGCTTTTTATCTAGCGGCAAAGTTGGCAGTTCGTAGGCCTCTAACATGAGCCCGATTTGCGTTCAGTTTTTCGCATAGCTTGGCCAGAAATGACAGCGACAGCGACAGCAGCAGCAGGAGCAGCAGCAGGAGCAGCAGCAGGAGCAGCAGCAGGAGCAGCGGCAGCAGCGAAAACGGCAGCTACAATGAAAACAGGAAGGGAAACAAACAATAAGAAAAACCACAAACAATTTAAATGGATTATGTGTTTACACTCAAACTGGGAGCATTGGGAGTGGGGAACGGACCACGACTCTCCCCCAATTGAAGCGGGAGTTAAGCGGTGGCAGTACCAGTGTTGCAAATTGATGGTAGCTCTTCGTCATCAAATGGACAAACTGGCACAGTATATGCACAGTGGTCGAAAAAGTGCAAACTCCTTTCAAATTTATTTTAATTTTCAAATTTGCATTATTGATGCCATTTATTTTTTGTGTTGACTGATTTTTAAATTATTTAAAAATCTGATTAGAGATGGTTAGATTTCACTAAATTAATGTCTAACGCCTGATTAATAACTAGACCTCGGATTTTGAATATTTTGTATATTTTTTTTGCATATATTTTGCATATTTTATTGCATATTTTTTGAATATATTTTTGGCATATTTTGCATATTTTTTGCATATTTTTTGAATATATTTTGCATATTTTCGATACGTATTAAAATTTGTTATATTTGAACAATAAAATGTCTAAATACAAAATTAGTTTTTCATCCTAGGATGTATGCAAAATTCGAGGTCTATTTATAACTAATATCGATTTTAAAGGCCAAAATAATATCCATTTTAAAGGCAAAATAAAATTGAAGATTTCCACATATTTTAAGCCTCCAATAAATTGGATTCTACCGTTGTTACAAAATCGCATCAACTACAAAATGTTTCAGCCTAATTATCATACAATTTCAAACCTTTAAAGTTGTTAATGAATGAAAGGTAGATTGCTTATATGAGACACTGTGCAACGCCAAGCTGGTCGGTTATCCAGCTGCCCAGCAAGGCATCAGTTGGATGAACGAACTGACAAGTTCAAGGCAGTGGCTGCACTGTGTGGGGGGAGGGTTGTATGAGATGAGGAAAGAGCATCTGGAGCGTTGGATACTCATACTCGTCGTCTGGCACTGGTATTGGCACTGGCAGTGGTACAACTATAGGGATTACGCTTTAACACAAGCATTGGGCTCATTGTCCATGCGTGTGGATGGATATGTCCATGTTTCTGTGCATTCACTTGCTCTTCGTCCGTTTGTTTGTTTTTGTTTGTTTGTTTTCACAAACGGAATTGTTTTTAATGAGATTTCAGACGCAAATCTTTTTATTTGAATTTTTATTTTAGGCCGTCGGAAATGCTCGACCACACCAGTTACTTCTGATTAAAAATTGTGGCGAATGGAATTCCGTATTACCCGACAGCGTACAATTTCGAAATTCCGCATCCGTATCCGGTTCAACATATACGTAATAGTATTTGTATCTCTTACTGGTTACCAAACCGAACTCCAGCCAGCAATCTGGCCATGCAAATCCCCATGCGTGATGTGTGACTGTATGCACTCACTGTGTATGTAAGTATGTAAATATATATGTACATATATGTGCATACATACATGCATAAGTGTAAGCATGGAATCAACGGCTCATGGCATCCATTCCGGCTATACCGATTAAATTCTACATAGTTACATAGTTATGTACATGTTCCATGTGATTTTAGCCGAAACTGAATATGAATAAATGGATCAGCAGGCACTTTATGGTGATGGCAATGATGTCACTAAAGCAACGGAGTTGGGCTTGTTGTGGTCAACAGCCGACGCTTGGGATGGTGCAAGAGCAAACATGAAATGTGGTTTAAGCATTTTATGCAATCGCATTGCTTAACCAACATCCAACAAGCAGCCGACAAGCAGATGGGTTGGTCATTTGTAAAATCCTTTGATTGCAATCGTTGAGAATTAAAAATTCCAACTGAATATTTTCTTTATTTTAACACTCTCTCTCTCTCTCTGCAACTGGGCGATTAATTCTTGATGGACGGCCATTACGCACAAACGGCCCGGTTTACAGCAATATTGATGATTCTGATTTTTACAAGTGGATCGAGTTCATTACATACGCCTTCATGCCAAAGGGTATTAACATACATCATTGATGATATAAGCTCGTATTGGGTTGTGTTAATAATGTTAAATAAAGACTAACGCGCATTTTCGACAGTACAAATCTCTAACTATACAAAAGTTTGCAGATTGTTCCGATCTGAATACAATATAATTTGATAAAAATATCCTTAAAAGTTTTTTTTATTGTAGGTTAGAGACAGATTTTTTAAATCAAATATAAACAAATGAATTTTATAGCTACTTACAGGATATCAATTAGCCGACTAGAACTGTTTGTTAAATTGTAATAACAATTAGTTTTTATTAGAAGAGACTTAAATAGTTTGTTGGGACTATTGTCGGAGATCAAATATAAGTATTACTTGCATATATTTATTGTATATATTAATTGTAATTCTTTTTTATTCAATAGCATATCTAATATTTGAATATACTCGCAAAATATCATACTTTGGTTAAAATATTTAATTGTTATGCGTACAAAGTATTCTGACAATAGACCATGTACTTTTGTGTACATATTTAAATTCCTCCTTTTCTTTAATGTTTGGGAATATGGCTTCTTTAAATGTGACCACAACTCACAACCCCTTCCTGAATTAGATGTATTATTCAACCACTGTACAAATTTTTGTACACAACTTAAAATTTGGTAAAGAAATTCCACTTGGCAAAGTGAATTGCGCGACGCATTCCGCAGCTGGAATTTGGTTTTTACTTTGGTTCCCTTTGGCCTTTGGTTTTTTAGCCTTTCGCTGTAGAAAACAGCTTTACAAATAAAGATAATTATTGCATATACATTGTATAGAATACATATTTGCTAGGTAAAGTATACTCAACAGTGTCACGGTTATTTAAAAGATGTCTATTTTAAAATACTATTATCTTTTAGTGTCTGAAAAATAATTGAAATAATCTAAGTGAATTTAGAGCATTTATGAAGACACTTTAAATTAAGGTGAATACACACATTATTAATAAGGCAAACAATACAAACTTCTCCTAAGCTTTCTCAAGATTTTGTAATTAATTTGTATATTTTTATTTGGGGGTTTTTTGTAAAATGTTCCCCTTTCTGAAATGTTATTTTGTTGTACAAATAATTAAATCTTAACTATATTATTACCCCACTTGTAAACTCAAATTATAACATAACATATTTAAATGAATAAAAATTGAATTGAAGATGTATAATTTTAAGTCCTTGGTCCTATTTGATTCACGGATAAAAAGAGAAGACTTGTTGAGGTTCATACACAAACAAGAAATGTTAAAAAATAAATTTTTAACTTATAACGCTCATTTTTAGATTGGTTTCTTAATTATTCAATGAAGAGTAACGAAATATATTTTTCTAGATAATTTCCTTCATTTAATTTGAAAATTCTATATTAAATTAAAGACTTTGTATATTTGAACATTCGTATTTCGAAAAGTTTTCTCCTATGAGATGTACTGTAATAATCATTTTAATCAATATATAAATATATATCTTTTACCACTTTTCAGAAATTATTTGGATATTTTAAAATAACTTTTCGTAATGTTAACTTGTTAACACTTGACAATACTGGAAGACGGAGAATGTTTAAATTGGATTAATAAGGCGAATATCGCCAGCAAGGGATCACCTCGAATAGCGAGATTTTTATGCATATTTTATAAGATAGTAAGTTTTTTCGTAAGTACCTGAAGATCCTTCGACGATCAGAAGCCTATTGATTTAAAATGAAGACTGCCCTAATGACACAGATGAAATTCTGCGTCAGGACTATAGCCTCCGTCATACTTTTGTTACTCACCGGAGCATTGTGCACAAAAGGAAGTCATTCTTTAACAAATACACAAGGTAAATTTCAATACTTATATTTTTATAACATAATATATATCTTCATTTTTATATTCAATACTTACAATAAATTCGTTTTATAAATAAATATGTTTATTTGTTAATTTTTCAAATTAATTTATCAGCTAATCATAGATTTGGTTTGCTTTAATAGCTTTTAACGATTTTAAAGGTTAATTTTATATTTATTAATACAAAATCATATTTGGTAGGCTAAAACATTTTAAATTGTTTTACAAATTTATATTTTACAAAATAATCATGCCCTTTACAGTCTCTCATTACACAGTATAAAGTTACAAAGCACATGTTTGCAGCTTTTTACATTTATGTAATGAGTTTTTTGTTTTTGTATTTTCATTTACACTTTTATATGTTAATTTAACTTCGAAGCACACCTGTGTCCAGAAAAGAATTCTACATGTTATAATACGTACGTATTTTCATTTATTTTTCTGGTTCACCTGAACTTATAGGTCACAGCGAACCTGATGAGGTGGGACCTCAGTTTTTGGCACAATTAACAAATATTACAGTACCACAAGGACGCGACATATCTTTCACTTGCGTTGTGGACAACTTGGGGCAATATCGGGTAAGTGCCAAAAAAGTAACATATACGTACATATTGCTCATATTTTGTATTTAAGAAGTGTTATTTGTGTATTTAAGTTAAGCTTACAACGAGATAAATGAAGTCTAGACAGTGGCATTCCTGACCACTTGGGATTAATTTTTCTCTACAAAATTGCCACTATGGCTTAACTCACAGCAAAATGTTGTGAGAGAATACCAAGCTGTAGATTAGTAACATTAATTATTGTGCTAGTTTAAAAAAAAAGAATACTTCGTATACGTTTACAATAGCCAAAAGAGAACAGGTGATAGTAATATGTATGTTATTAGGACCAAAGGGTAAAAGCAAAGGGTAGCAGATAAAGAGATACTTAATATCCGGTTGAATGAGAATGTACAAAGATTTTAATATGGCACTTGAAATTGTTTCATTCGACAAAAGCTTATGAAGGAAAAAAATTTCGCAACAAGTCCTGTGATAGCCCAATGTATGGAAGATAATTGAATAATATTAAATGTTAGCCCGAAATGTGATTTTATTTGGAACTATTTGTTTAATGACATCTTTGAGAAGAAGCATTTCAGTAAGCATATTTAAATTTAATCTCCATCAAGAATGTCGTCAATTTTTCTATATTATATATCAAATTACATGACTTTAAAGCAAACATTCAGTACGGTCTATATTATAGTTTAAAATTACTTAAATCGAATTTCGATATTTTCTCGTATTCCATTTTAGCAAGTATTTTTTTATGTCCGTCAGAAATGTCATTCTGTAAACGCGTCGTTGTCAGAGACTATGAAAACTATAAAAATCCGATTTTCATAAGCACTTATAATACAATTTAAAATTTCCACTCTGTTGCATTTAACCATTTGGCTATCTGGTGATCAAAAAACTTTTTTCAAACTGTTTATGCTAACATTACAAAGTTTGGGAGTACAATGCATTCTGTTGAATGGGTTACAAATAAAATTTAAAGCTAAACTATTTGACTTTTTAAATTTGACTAATTTTGTACTCGCACAGCAGCAACTGCAGTTGCTTCCTTTAAATACCCATCCTTTATGTACTGCCAGTAAATACATACTATAATACATTAATAAGCCATAAAATTGTATTTTCCCTGGCCAAGCAGGCAATGTTGTCGTTACGCATCTATACAAATATACTTAATCTTTAAGGTATATGCACAGTATGTATGTACTATACACATATGTATAAACTTAAGTATTTGTATACGTAAGTATTAAATTATATTAGCTCCTCAGGGACTGAACATATTTGGCTACTTAAGTAGCATACATATGAGGGGTGTTAGTGAAGTTGACAGAAACAAAGTTGTTATACTTAGCTATAGTTGCCGACGCTAGTGTATCTGTGCTTGCTTTTGCAATTTCAGGTGGCATGGATTAAATCAGATTCAAAAGCAATACTTGGTATACATACACATATGGTCTCCCTAAATCCAAGATTATCAGTGACACACAATGGACACAACACCTGGAAACTTCACATATCCCATGTGCAGCTAAACGATTCTGGCAGCTACATGTGCCAGGTGAATACAGATCCCATGAAGAGTCTGGTAAGTATAAGTCACTCATACACCCCAAACAGTTGACCCACCAAACTGGCCATTGCCCACCCCAATCCCAAATGACACTAGTGGTTTGCTTAGGTGTCTGGTCAGAGGCAGTAATCTTTACGCCATATGCGTCTGAGTCCGAGCTTACCTGTGAAATATGTATGTAGGAATGGTTTAGCTGAGGGCTCAGGTCAACAGTGGCCAAAAAAAAAAAAAAAAATGTGTAGCACGTAGGTGTTGCTCTGTTGAACTCTGTACTAAAATTCCAAGAAAATACCTGCCTAAATAGCAAACAATTTTAAAAATTTTTGTAAAAAGGCTGCGAAAATGCTATTACAGTACAGTCTTAGAGCTACGAAGCTTAAATCAATATTAGCCTTGTCCGTTTAACTATTCTAGTTACTGTTCACAGACAAATTAGAGGCTTTAAAGGTATTTTCTCATGCAGATAGTATTACTATCATATATTTTAAGAAATCTATTTATTGCTTATTTACAGTCTGGCTATTTAGATGTTGTAGTTCCACCGGATATCCTTAACTATCCCGATCAAAATATTGATGAAGGTGTCAGCACTGAGGGTGGCAGCATTACGTTACAGTGCAGTGCTACAGGTATTTATTCAAAAACATTTTTTTTCTAATACTATATCACATTTTAAATATACGTATTTACAATCAAACAGGTGTGCCAGAGCCCATGGTGCAGTGGCGACGTGAGGGCGGCAAGGACATCATGCTCCGATCGGAGAGTAGAGAGAAACAAGGTGCATATCTTAATAGCTTAAGCTTCCTATGCCTTCTTTGTATGTATGTATCAGTACAGTAATTTTGAAAATTCACTCCATAATTGATTTATTAACTTGGCATGTACAAATCCTTAACCTTGATCTGACACACGTTTACAATTCTCTTATCATTCCAGCATTAAAATTGGTGGATGGCGAGCGATTAACTCTCACAAATGTTCATCGGACTGATATGGGTGGTTACCTGTGCATAGCATCTAATGGAGTGCCGCCTTCAGTTAGCAAACGTTTTGATGTTCATGTCAATTGTAAGTCAATTTATATATTTTTTTATTAATATAATATAATATAATTAGGACTGTACAGAAAAGAAACTGCACACTTTATTTGTCACAGAACTTCAAAAGGTTCAGTGTATATAAATATAAAGTATAATTCAAAATAAAAAAAAAAAAAAAAATAAATAATTATAAAAAAAATTGTTTAGAAAATTTTTTTGAGGAACCCCATTTGAATGATTCTGTGCACACTATTTTGTTATAATCGCCTAGTTATTGCCAAATTTTTCGCTGCCAACTTTTAAATTCGAATCATTTACAGTATCATATTTTAATTTAAGTTATCATTGGAAGCTTAGTAAAAGTCATAAACCGATTTTAACGTACGTTTTGTCGCCCAATTACATTGCCGCATTACGATACATTTTATCATACAGATTTCGCAATACAAATTTTTCCAATTTCCGGATGATTTGGATACTTTTTGGGAATTTTTTCTATTTTATATAGCCTTCCTCTTCTACTTTTGCCTTACACGCCAAGATCATAAATCTACTTCTTGCAACTCTTTTTTTTTGATTAAGCGGATTGATTTTGCTTTGTTTTTGTAAACCCCACTGCTTTACCTCCTGTTTTGTATAAAAGAAGTCTTTCCAAATTTTAAAAAATTGTTTCTCACTATTTATGTTGATATCATAATTTAGTTATCAAATTATTTTTTAAACAATTCCATTGCAATTCCCGCCATTGCAAAAACACTATATAGAATAAAAAAGTGAAGCAAAAAAAACAAGCTTTCTAATGAATCAGGTTTTTAGATGTCAAGAAAATCCAGTAAAAAAGTCTGTAGTTTCCTTTCGGTACAGTCCTTATATAAGGTTAATATTTTATTTTACCAAAATACTCCTTTAGTAAATAACTCCGTTGTCAGTTATTTTGCGACCCCAAATAAACTTCTCTCTCTAGATTATTTTGTTCTAAGATAACTCATTTGTGTTAAGACACCGATTTACTATTCTGACAAATCTTACAAATTCATATTCTGTTTTGAATGCTTTGAAACTAAATCTAGGTTAGACTTAAGTCAAGCTGTTGTAAAAACTTGCACGTTAGATTGATTAAGATATGAAAAATTTTGTTGTTCGTTAGATTTTAACCAAATTGTTCTGCGTAATGTACAATTAAATGTTTGTCTTGCTCCGCACAAAACTAGTCAATTTTTGGCATGCTAATGGAAAGAGTGTAAACTTACAGCTAGAACTTCTGTAGTAACTATTACTGGAGGCTGTTTGAGATGCTTGAACATGCCGTTGGTGTGGCACAAGACACAAATCAACACCATGAGATTGTCAAGTCAAATTCAGAGTACCAGTTGTGAAAAGTTGCGATAGTCGCACTTCGGTTCCCAAGCAGACCGTATCAAATATACATATACATACAACATACAACGTATATATGTACATATAGACATACAGACATGCAATTGTATCTAGTATGTGTGTAGCATTGTAATAACTACTCGTAACTAGCAAAGCAGCAGTGAAGCTGGCAGCACACATTGAACTATTGTCATGAGCTGTTGCCTCTTATATTCTGTTTACTTCCTATGTGGGTATGCTCGATTACAGCGCCATGCACTTGAATAGAAACATGTAAATATTTTTGAATTTACTGTTACTGTTTTATATGTATTATTATGAACAAACTAGTTGGAAATTTTTAGGTTTAATTTATTTGTATATATATGTAGCTTAGAGGGATTAAACGTTAACTCATTGAACTATTTATTGTTTTATTGTACCGAAATTCAATATTGGTGACGATTATATATAAAATTGAGAATTTCGCCCAAATTTTTTTTTTATTTTTTTCCTTGTCCGTACGTTTTTGTCTTGTTATCTTGTTAATATGTTTTTGAATTTTTTTTTTTTTTTGTTTTTTAAAATTTGGTTATAGCCTACTGTTACTATTTATAATATTGTAACTTATATATAGGTTTCAATTGCAATAGAATTTATACACATGTATATACATAATTTCATCTCTTAATAGTATTATTGTGACGAAATTCCATTTTGGTGTCAATTAAATATAAAATTGAGAATTTCGTCAAAATTTTTAATTTATGTACATATTTTCTTGTCCCTAGGCTAGGTTTTCGTTTTATCTTGCTCCTTAAAGTACACCTCATATTTTCTTAATTTATTTAAATAAATTCTATTCCTATTCAAATGCATTCTAGTGTATCTAGATACAAGTATGTATTTAAAATGCATATGTAGTATAACCGAGCTGGCCCTCGTACTCAGACTATTTTGAATGTTTCCATGCATCGTCTCATGTACATGCGCACTATACATTGGAGAATTGTAATTGTATATGTGCGTAGTAAACATCTGAAAGCAGAAGACCGTAATTGTAGGAGACAGAGCAGTTCGGGAGTGTTAGTGAAAGTCATCCAAGACAAATACAACAGTAAAATTTTTGGCAATGTGTCCACGTCAAAATCAGTAAAATGCAAATTCAAAGTTAGCAATTGTTGGAACGTCCAAAGTTTCCACCAACGCAAACTGGCCAACTTCAGATCTATTGTTGGACTCTGCACTTTTCAAATGCTCATGAAAAATAATATACAACTATAACATTATATAAAAGCTAGACACCCAATTTCTATATGATATCCATTTTTATATATATATTTCTTTATAACATTTTGTAAAGAAAGAATGGCGTGTTGATATGTCAGTCTTATAAAATCGAAAATAATTTTTTTTATAAAAACTTGTTATTTCGATTGTTAGTACATATGTGAAGTACTTTTATATATTTTTAAAAAATCATATGGTAATGTTAGTAACATCAATCATCTAAAATATGCACATTCCAAAAGCCCCCACGACCCGACATTTCGTTTGTTTTAAAGTTTTAATAGGGGCGCAGCAAAGGGTCAGCTACATTCAATTTAAAGTTGTAACTAGAAACATTTTTGTAGCCTGCAAACATTATAATTTAATTTAGTTTCAGATTAGACGAAGAATACTTAAATAAACATCAAATTTCTAATATGTATTTGGAAGCGATCATTAAGCCCAATCTCTAAATGCATACCTAATCAAATTGAGTTCATTTTAAAATACCATTGATAAATTGAATGCAGATTACAATCTTAATGTTCACAAAAGTTTTGTTTCTAATAGTTTTAAAATCTGCCAGACTTAACATGTCACTGTCCATGGAATCCGATAACAGTTTGGTTTTAATAACTGTTTGTGCAACAAACTCTTACGGAAAAGCTAGAAAAATGTTAAAAATCATTAAAAAATTTACAACATAAATAATTGAAATACTTATTTTTATGTAACAAATGCTCACAAATTATATAGCTTAATCTAGGATATTAATACATAGATTAGGGGTGGCCTGTTAATTCAATAAAGTTACCTGACAATAAACAATACATAATTATTTATAATACTATTATTATTTAAGAGTTAAGAGTGATATAAAAAACCAAAATTCTAGTTTTCAAAAAAAAATTTCACCAAAAATACCTTTTTTTTAAATGCGCTTAATTTTTAGCAAAATTTTAATTTCAATCTATATTATATTTATATATATAATAACTTCTAAACGAATTAGCAAATTAAAAAATGTTATATGACAGGTTTACAGTCCATTTAATTGCCATTTTAAAAATATAAACACTCTTAATATCAATAAACTATGTTTGGAGTTATTGTCACGCTACCTTTTTAAAAAGTCGAGGTAGAGAATCTTGTACGGTCCCGGCAATCTATTTTTTAATTTTTTTTTCCGGAATCAGTGGCACATTTTACATATTATTCGACTCTAAAAATGTCGGGATACAAAATGATGTTGCATAATGTAATTATAAAAAAAATAAATATATATTTTTTTAAATAATTGTTTATAAACATTTTAAGCCGACTATATACTTAATTAGATATTATTAACTTTTATTGACTTTTTAGTTCTTATTAGAGCAACTTTATTAGAACTTAATTTCATCATCCACTTATACGTTAAAGTCAAGATTTTTCACAGCTTTCCACTATATTGCTATGTATACGCGTATATGTATATGTATGATATATATATATATATAGATGAAAGTATAAACAACAAAATAAAGCTTAATATGGCATATAAATCCACTACAGAAGGGACTGCTGCTATCATTGATTTTACAGAAAAGCTTTAATAATGTTCCAGTGTAGAAATTACAGAGGATGAAATCTATTTTGATGAGCGGATCATTGCGCTTTAATCCATTTTATTTATGGCTTAAAATTATCCTTTAGCAACAACGACAACAAATGCGATGGCGAAACACCATCCAACGACAGGAAAAATAGCATGAGCCTTTGCTGCATTGAAACAGAGCATTACAGTCGTCATTTACACACACACACACACACTGACACACACACACACACAAACGCACACTCACACAACTAGCGGAAAATAAACCAATGAAAATACAACCCCCTTTTCACATCCCACGAACTCCGCCTGTGACTCACGCACCCGTTCGCTGTGCACCCGCGTTTCTTTGGGCTATCCCAGCGAGTGTAATCTGTTGGGAAAAGTACACACACTAAACAGATAAATGAACAGATTTTAAATGCCGACGAGGCAACACACTGGCCTGATAATTTAAGAAGATATATCTATTAGTTAAGTTAGGTTTGAATTAATCGATTTTCGATCTTTGACTGTAACCCCAAAGTCCAAAACTTTTTTAGCGGCTTTCGAAGTGTCATTGAGAAAAATTGTTAAATTTGTTAGTTTATTTAAGCTTTATAGATTTTGAAACGCTTCACAGTAACCAAGTAATAGCAGTATCTTCAATTCTGCCCCCATGAGTGTCCAACAATTATATTATAACAGTTTTACATTAAGTACGTATTATTCTTGTATTCGCCTATTTCTTTCCACATCAAATACTCTTTAAATTTTGTAGAGATGTCCCCTGTTGCTGCAGGCATCACTTTATGCAGAGATGTCTGGAACAGACCACAGTATTAAACAATTTTTCGAAATTATTACATTATACATAATATTATGCTAGAGGTATGATCGGTTCAAATTTAATATATAAAAGCTTAATTTATGCATAAAACACGGCATCGAATTAAATATGTATAAGTATAAGTATTTTTTAAACTTTTTTTAATGAAGCTTGTTTTCTAAAAAACATAACATTGGGATTTGTTTCTGGTTGATATTTTTTTTATGCTTGCCTTAAGCTTATTCTCAAAAATTTTCTGTAGACATCGTAATAAACTTTGAAACTTTCATATACTGTACACTGTCCGTCTCATACTTTTGCTCAAAGCAGTGCCCAAATAAAATAAGAGGCAAAAAAAAACCATAACACTGCGCTACTTTTCAAGCATTTGTGCTTTATTTATCAGTTTAATGTATATGTATATACATATATATTTTAAAATAATTTTGCGTCCCTTTAAAATGTTGATAATGCATTTCGAATATATTTTATGATATTGGCCTATACATAATTTCCCAAAGTAGCAAACATCAAATCAAAGTCCCTTTACCTTTAACAAGGGCATATTAAAAAAAAAATATACTTTCTGACAATACATTCAATACCATCTCTTTCATTGTTAATACCATCACTAAATTTAAGAAATCATAGAAAGTGTAAAGCGAATATTTGAGTCGCCATAGCCAGTTCCAATTTCAAAGCTTGTCATGATGCCCAAGCAGAGGATGCACTGGAGGGAGGCGGAGGAGTGAATGGCCACCCCTCAAGTTATCGCTGCGCGTTGTCTCTCTCTCTTATAGTATCTGTGCGAAATACGAAAAGTTTGTCTTTGAAATGAATGCAGCAGAGTCATTTGCTAAAGTTGGTGCAGTCATCATTGCGGTGACTAATAAAAAGAGAGAAATAAGTGAAAAATTATTGTTGCAACTTTAAAAGATGTTTAAAAAATTCCCAAAGTTAAAGGTGGCTTGTGTGTGTGTGTTGGGTTTTCTTGTCAGACTCAAAAAAAATGTAAAAAAAAAAATAAAAACATACCGGCAGCTGCTTCCTTTTTATCATTATGTCCATTGATAATAAACTCTTGAATAACTTCTGTGCATATTAAATAATCGTTTTGAAATTTTGAAAATATTAAAATGGCAGACAAATATTGTACCAGAACTTTGTTTTACAAACTTGCCAAAAAAAAGAATATAATACACATATAAAGATTACCTATAAATAAACAACAGTCTACTAGAAAATATGTTATTTATTTTAAAGAAAATCAGCAATATCTTATATTAAATTCGCGTATTCCTTGAAACGTTATAAAGCTTTATAAGCCAAAAATTCTTTATTAACATCATTTTTATATGCCTTACTTATATATTAATTTTTTTAAAATTTTTTTTTTAATTTCAGTTCCTCCATCGATAAAAGCTGTTAACCAATTAGTGGGAGCGCCAGTTGAACGAGAAGTAACATTGGAATGTATTGTGGAAGTATATCCAAAGCCGCTAAATGGATGGTACCGTAATGAAGGTAATTTATTCATCAATTTATATATTATACATATGTACATATATAGGTACACATATCGAATACTATCATGTACCATAAGCTGACATAATTTTCATACATTTCAGGCAACGTTAAGCTGCACAATGGCAACAAGTATAACATATCTGAAGCCATGATAAATCTGTACATGTGGCACCTGAATTTAACGATACGACACCTGACAAAGTCAGACTTTGGTGCTTACAGCTGTTCCAGTGTAAATGCACTTGGGAAGAGTGAGACGCGGATTCGATTGCAAGGTAATAAGGCAAAATTCAACTTATTTCAAGTTCAATGCTAGGGCACAATCACATTTTCAAGCCAAATCATACAATAGGGCATGGGATGCATGCCATAGCCAAACCGGGGGCCCCAGACTAAGCCAAATAGTTCTTAAAATTCGAAACCATCAATTTATTTGAGAATGAACGAGGCACATACAAGTATGTGTGTACATATGTACATACATATGTATGTGTCCGCATCGTATGTGTAATTCGCTGAATTCCCGTGCAATAAATCACCTAGGATTTCCGTCGGTCTATTATTTTTATCGATCTCATTTAAAGACGACTGAAGCTATGTATTCTCTATCTTTCATCTGCGCAGTGGCTCCTTATCCCCATCTCCTATACCCGCTCCTTCGCCCATCTCCCATCTCCCATCGCCCCAAAAGTAGAGTTGGAGTAGACTCGCAGAAACTAAGCATGAATTATTGCACAATCAGCGGAAAACTTTCTCTGTTCGCATTGCCATTGCCATTGCCACTGCCATTGGAGGAGCTGCATCAAGTTTGTGGACGCAATTTCAATTTTCACTCACCAGACAGTCGACAGTCTAGTCTGATATCAGAAGTAAGCTTGAAGGTTTTTCATTTAGATCTCATCAAGTTCATTTATTGAATCAATTGCAATATGTTAGCCTGCCCACATCATAGACTTCAATACATTTGCAACAGACGTAACTTTTCTATTTGATTAAGTATTATAAATCAATTATAATAATTTGATTTGTTGTGATTTCTATACTTTTGGTCTTATCATTTATCAACCAAGCAAAACAATATTTTGTATAACTGACATAGTTGTTTAGTGTAGTTGAACACAAATAAAAAAAATGGGTAAAATAATAATGCATTGATTGAATTGTATATCGAATGCGATCGATAACTAAACTGCTCTCTTATTGGAAAAATTTGATAATTATATTAAAGTAAATTATATTTTTACCTCTATACTTTACGTATTTACAGTAGTTCAGTTGATATTTCAATATATAAATTATTGAAAATAACACAAATATCCATTACAAATAAATTACAAGCATAGATAATATTAATACGACTTTAAGTATCCCCAAAATAAATATTTCCGTGATAGTAAAAGAAAAATAAAAAATAAATTTTCTTAAGTACCAGTGCATTAGATTTGTTGGGACTATTTTATTATTTATTAGTAAAATAATTTATACTAAATTCAAGAATCTAACAAACAGAAGAAAAAAATAAGAATGCTCTAGCCTGAGAAATCCTATAACAAGGACTATAGTTAGGTAAATATAATTCTGAATTACATAAAACTAAATGTAGTCACAAGCAGACATACCAAAATATAAATTTATATATTTATTATCAAAAACAACACACAAACGCTTTATATTGTTTATATTTAGTTGTAAATTTAATTATTTATTAGCTGTAAACTTTGGGTCGAAAACTATTTGTTGACAAAGCAATAGAATTGCGTTGGTTGAACTATAAAAATAATATTACTAGAGTGCACTTAATATAAAGTAAGTTTTTAACAGAGATCTCCTGTGCACAACTTTGTCATGAAATGTTATGTTAGTGAGGTAGTTAAATTATTTCCATATCATAAAAAGCGAAACAGACATATGTATGAGCAATGTAGCACAATGTGTAAGCTACCGGGCACTGGAGATTTTATACTCGTATTTGCAATTGTTGTTGCCCCACTGTATATGTGTAACAGGAGTGTGTATGTGTGTTTGGGGATGGGGGGACTGGGAAATGGGAAATGGGGAATGTATTGTGGCACCCCATTTGCTTTGTTTTGCTCTCTCCACCCATGCAAAGAAGCATTCGGCATTTCATAATTGGTGCAATTTCTTGCAGAATTACGATTACCGCCCAAGTCAACAACGACAGCAACACCTCACGTGCACACTACGGCCAAACCGCGTCGGAAGCAGCAGCCCAGCCACAACAAGGGACTGAACGAAGTGGTGCGTGCCAAGGAAACCCATTTCTCAAATCAAATGCAGCAAGAGAACGATGTATTCGGCAGCGGGATTGGTGTGCCCCAAAGCTCCAACGGCGGCGGTGCTGTTGCTGGTGGCGTTGCCAGTGCCGGTGCTGGTGCTGGTGCTGGTGGTATTGTGGCAAGTGGAAACGTCAACGGCATGATAAACGGAGCGGAAGGTAAGTTACGATTTAGAAAATTCCACAAGTACATGCTGCAGCACAAGCATAGAATGAAGTCAGGCATAAGCGGCAGTTACAAACACTCACATCCACATTCACATTCACATCCACATCCACATGAACACATATATATATATAGTATACGTCGACATCTACCGGACCAGGATACTCAGCTGCTCGCTTACTTACTACTCGTTGCGTTGCCCACATCCTTGGTGCACTCCTCCGCCATGGGACCATGACTTGGGCAAATATAATGTCGCTGCACTAGTGCCTGCCCCTTTTAAGAAACTCTTGGTGGCTTGCCTTTACTTCTTCGATCTTTGGCTCCTTCGAATCTAGCGACCAAAACTCCTACTACTATGAACAACAAACCGCAACATACTCATTCTCATATGCAGCCGCAGAGCAACTCATCCTAAGCTCTCCACAGTAGAGAGTACGTGACCCCCTTCGACGGCTACTAGCTTACTGCCCCTCCCCCCTCAAACTCCATATTCTTGTAGCAATTCCTATTTCTATTCCTATTCCTGAACTGTGGCAGTCGCCAGGGCTTAGCACTCGTGCAGCTGTCGAGCGCACTGATTTATCAGTGAAACCGTATTTTGGTAACACTCGGTACTCTCCAAATCCCTTTTGAAGTTAATTTTCCAGCAGTCAGTTTCAATTTTAAGTGTGCGTTTCTCTTCCCCTTTACCCCACAACGACAACAGATATAAAAATATTATTCAGCCATGAGTATTGCTGCAGACTATATATTCTTCGGAAAATAAAAAAAAAAAATGCATTTGACTGGGTCAGCAAAAGTATTATAAAGTGAACTGAAATTAGATACAAAATGTTAGCAAAGTACTATAAATAAACATTTTAATTAGCTTAATACATAAATTAATTGACTTTGCAAATTTCAAATTGTGTAATATGTATAGACAAATTTAGGGAGTTTTTATTGTATATATTAGCATCCCTATTTTGAGCATAATTTAATTGATTTGTATAGTCAAATTTATTAAGTTATTTATTGTTTTATTTATTAATTAATATATACAATTTAGCAACCCTAATTTGAGCATAACTTGTTTCCCTATAATTTTACAATAAAGTAAAGCAATCTATATTGAAATCTAAAAATTTCGAGAAAATCTATGTGGCAAATGACAAAATTCACAAAATACTTCTCTCCCCCGAAACTGAGTGCAGACTCTGCTTGGAGGATGAAGAGACGACTTCGCATATTCTGTGTGAATGTCCAGCTGTCAAGTGGTATCGGAAGAAGCACTTGGTTAAGGAGTTTGTCTCCCCATCACACATCAAAGCCACTTCAGCAGCTGCACTGTTCCCCTTCAAAAGGGATATTGAACCGCTCCTGTTCACTTAGGGAACCAAATTAAAATAAAGAAAAATCAACAAATTATGGAGTAATTAATTATGACTTTATATATCCAATAGGAGTATATATTTGTGTACCTTTATCTATACCTAAAATTGTCTACACGGTATCTTTTAGACGATCACCTTTAACTAGAACTTTCCTAACTTTTTGACAATTTACTTTTCTCTGCCGCCATACATACTACTAGTTCGTTAAATGTTTTTATTATTGTTTTACAATATATTTATATATATGCATACATATTTTTATTATTTTTTACTTTGCAATATGTGCTTATTAATGAAATTACTTTAACATCCATATATGTATATATGTGCTTTCAGTACACACGCAACTTCCAACACGTAATGCATACGAAAAGACATATAAGTCGCCTGGTGTGGTCCCATCACCCCGTTCGCCCTGGATCTTTGCAAATGCGGGGTCACAGCTGCTTGCCAGAGCCACGATAAGGACAAATGCCCTGATGGCTTTTTTCTGTATATTGTCTATGTATTCGGTTAAGCTCATTTAAAATTATGCTTCCAACAAAATCCACGGCACACACAGTTACAATACGGGACAGGGACTAGGAGCAGTCGAGAGGAGGTGCCATCTCTACTTATATAATAATACCATATATATTTATATGTATGTATATGTACGTATATATATACATATATAGCGATATAAAGCCACCCAAGCTGATTATTAGCTTTGTTACTGGCACTGCCCACCCAAAGAAGACGAGGTCCGGTTAGTCGATTTTCAGAGGTTATCAATTGACTTAACAGATAATTTTTTATTTTTATTTTTATTAGCCAGCGATGGTTAAGTTAATTGCACTCATATATATATAAATCTATCTACATATTTATGTAAGATTGCAATAATACTCAACATTGAAACAAGTAACTCAAACACAAAACAAAAGGTATTTTAACAAAATATATTCTACAAGTATTCAACAAATTCTATATGTATACAAAATTAACTAGCTTACACTCGCATCTTTTCCGAATATTTCTCATCATACTATAAAACATATAAATACATACATACAAATTACTCTATATATACATACTTACCAAAAATCATTAATAACACTTATTTAAATTCTTTTTTTCACAAGAGTTTATTGATTGTAAGAGAGTTTTACGATGAAATGAGATGCCAGTGAAAGCTCAACCTCATTAATTCTGAATGTCACTCAAACTATTGTACATATATATAAAGTATTTATATGTATATTATGCATTGAATATTAAATATTAAATAGCTATCGAACGCATATTATCACCATACCATTGTTGCAAGTTTTAAGTAATTATATGACGTTACCATACTCCTGAGAAAACAATCTCATTCTCAATATGTGGTCAAAATACGAAAACTATGAAAATAATTATTGCATAATTTTCTAAACAATTTCCACAGCCGCATTAGATAATGGATATGTAAAGTTACATGTTCGTTATTATTTTTTTTATTTATATACAATATATATATTTAATTCCTTATAATACCGACATTTTCCATGGCATTTGTATAAATAAATATTCGGATATGTTGCGAGAGTGAGTTACATTAAAAAATACTTATTGCAAACCTATTCCACCAACAATAATTGCAATTTAGTATATGTATACTTACGGGTACACACAAACAAAAAAACAACATACATACATATATTTCTTGATGTTTCCCCTTATAACAAATAGTTCAAAGGCCAATGAAATCAATAACAATGAAATATACAACAACTTATGCTTATATAACAATAAAATAAAAATACAACAATAATTATACACAACACGAAAATGAATGTTAACGAAGAAAAAATCTTTAAATTTAAGTCAATATATTGAGCTTATTTGCTCACTTTAGATAATGTAAATTAATCAAAAAGTTATATATATACTGAATTATGCAATACAGAAAAGTCTTCCGATAAAAATTGAAATGAAAATATTAATTAAGTGTGACGTTTAAATTATAACAATATTAATATAGTAATTGCTACATAAGTATAATTTATACTTTTCAGAAATGTACTTAAGAAATTTTTTATATTATTTATCACATTTTATATCATGAAATTATTTTTATTTATTTGGTGCTGCTAAATGGGATAATGAAAGTGACTTTTCCGAGAGTATATAAACATTTCATAAAAGATAGGGAAAACAAGTTTCAAATGATTTCAAAATGAATTTATTCCTGGGTATTCCCTAGTCGCTCATCATTTAGAACTATTTAAATTGTTTTTTTTTAAATTATGCATTCAATTATATTTATGCCAGAGTCGACTGTTTGGCGCGTGACAACGAAAACAATAGTGATATTTGATTTCTTGTATATTTATTTAAGGATTTGTTTTATATATTATGCAATGACTATCAGGCAGTCTGACAGATGGTCATGGTCGAGTGCGATTTTAAATAAATTGTATTTTATATGCATTTATATGGTAAATGTATATATGTGCAGCCCTGTGGAATATTAATAACAGGAATACGCTGCCGGATGTGAGGCCTGTGCCGATTGCAGTTCAAGCTTTATGAATATGATTTCGAGCTGGCAGTGCCAATATCACTGTCATGGTCAACACCCACAGGTTGTATATACTCCAACATACATTACACAATACATAGCTATATATATGTATATATATATATATATATATATATAATATGTGTATATACTTATATAGCATACATATGAGCTATGCTGGTTTCTAGGGATGCAGTTGGCATTGAATTTGCATAAATGCATACGATTGAAAATGGCAAAGTGGCTGCTGTTGCATTGCAATCCCAACTGCAGTCAACAGGAGACATGTACAAAACGCGACAGCTCCGAATTGCCGCAATCGTGCTGGGTGGGTCTATGTCCGGTCCTGGTTCCATTGCATGTGCATGTGCATATGGATACGAGTATGTGCAGTTAAAAGTGTGGGAGTCCGTGTCCAGTGTCCAAGCGATGTGGTTCATGCTATTGTTGCATTTCGAGTCCTGCCTAATAAAAGCGGTCTGCATCTGGATCTGGATGATGATGCGCATTTGTGAAAATTACGTCGGCCGCCTCACTCGTCCCGCTGCTTTCTAGCCTCATGTTGTTTATCGAGTCCGCATGGACAACGGGCGATAAGAATAAAACCTTTAAGTGCGCTTAATGCAGCCACAATAACCCTAACCCACCAAAAAAGTAAGGGTAGCGGACATAATGGACCACACGCACCACCCACAAAACATACATAAATAGGTCGCATTTACATATTTGCAGTAATTTCACGATGTTTTTGCTTGAAGTTTTCGTTTCCACTCAACGAAGTGTGAAGTGACAGGCGATGTCATGTTGTCTATTTTTTTAAATTTATTTTTAATTTTATGTGGAAATTTTATTTATCAATTATTCGCACGAATAAATTTCATGTGTGAATTCATTTAAATACAATCGTTTGTTTATAAAATGGAAAAAAAAACTATATAATTGTAATAAAAAAATTAAAAATAATTTTACGGTCAGAAGTGGCTGAAGCCCATATCCAAATTTGATATAGGCTTTCGATTGTCAGGGTAATACTGGCGTAATAGGCTTCATCAAGAAACTTCATAATGTAAACCCGTACACACACAAATGCATGTGTGTGTTCATATATGCATTAACGCATTTCATGCATTTCCCTTCATTCTTCTCCATTCATTGCCACTAATTTAGCAGCATGGACAGAGCGGAGAGTAGAGCTTAAGTTAGCCAGTTGGTTGCATGCCACTTGGTGCTGTCCAACGTTCAGTGTTCGCGGCGCCTGTCGTTCAGAAACCTCCAAAAAAAAAAACACAAAAACACAAAAAAAAAATGGGCTGATTCGGCAATTGTCAGATGTCCACACACAGACCCACAACACCCTTCCTCAGTATACCCTCAACAGTTGCTCTATGCCCACTCGCATACGCACACACACTTATTTGTTGGAATGTGCGAGAGTTTGTTTGTGGAATCTACACTTTAGCCAATGCTGAATCTGAGCCTGATAATGTTTTCGACATTAAATTCCCATTAAATTCTGTTTTATTGCACTTGAAGCTGCATGCATAATTTACTCGCTTCCTGTCACGTGACGTCGAATGCACTCTTCCATTACATGCGGTCGACCACAGCACAGATACTCTGAGGGTCTGCTATTTGTGCGTAATTGTATCATTGCCAGTACTAAGTATCTAATGTTATATAGCTTTCATGTAGAAAGAGTTTTGTAAAGGATTTCATCGAAACATTTAATAATTTATTATATTACATCAATATTTTAACATATATACATATATATAAGTACATAATCCAAATTTCATTACGATGAGCATTTTTAAACTTTCGTTTAATCACATTCTTCCTATAAATCGTTTACGATTTGTTTAAAGATACTTACCAGCTCGTATACTTAATAATGTCCGTGAAATCACTTTCCAAATCTATTTTTAACCTTTTTTTGGAGTACAGTACAAAATATTTAAATTATTGATATTTCTATCATTATTGAGTTGGATAGTATACTCTTACTATCATATCTGTTATCAAATTTAATTAAATTTAACATTCAACAACTTAACCTGCATGGGATTAAACATTTATGCAGTCGTTAGCCATTTGCCTAGGCAGTTGAGAATTTCCCTTATACAGGAACAATTGACAAACATATGTTTACTTAAATTACTCTGCGTTTGTAATGATCACATTACTAAAACCTAATTACAGGCACAAAAATTGTACCTTTAATATGTTTGCAACCCAAAATTACAGAACAATTTCAATGCAGCTGTAATAAATTTTTGGCTGGTCAATTTAGCTTCACTTCTTAGCAATTGTATGTAGGCATGCCACAAAAACGAACTATGTATCTGCAATACATGAATCACGTACAATTGTTAATGTATGCATGGTATATACCTGTTCTTAAATAACAGAACATACCAGTGTACTAATCTATGTTAGTGCAGCACCATAAAATAAATAAATATAATAATTGATGTCTTGGTGCATGAATTTATTAAATTTCTGTCAAACCAACTAGCCAAACAAAGGCAAACAAATTGAATTTACATTTAATTTTCAATGAATTGCAGGAAGGCAATTGAAATGAATAAAAAATACAATTTTTTAAATGATTTTTTATATTTTCAATCTGACTGCAAGTTAACATTTCTTTTATATAATTTATTTTCTTGTATCACAAGTGCATTTAATTTTATAGTTTAAAAAAAAAATGTTAACCATTATATATAGATGCAAACTGGAAACGAGGTTTGGTATGCATATATAATACACACATATTAAAACATATAATTTGTTATAAATAAGTACATATTTATTTTTAATAATATCTGCGGAATTAAGTCAACGATCGGAATCAAAAATACAATATCAATTTACAAGACATATTCAATATAAGAAATAAGAATCGCAATGCTAAGCGATAGTTAGGAAGACTATAAAAATAAATGTTTTTTTTTTTAATTTAATATACATAAGTACTTATATTCTCATAAATACTTTTTCCCAAATAACGGTTACGGTCTAACAATATTTGACCATAAGACAATAAAACTAAATCATACAAACGAGCTCAAAAAAAAATGAGAATATAATTCGTTATTGCAACACACTAAATATAAGTTATTCATATTCTTTTAATTGTGTTTCGTTTGACATACAAATATTGCATTTCATTTAATGGTTATTGAGCATTAAAATATATTTTTTTCATTAAACATAGTTTATTTTGAAAGGAATACAAATTAAAAATAAAGTTTATGCCAATTTTTTAGTTGTGACTTTAGGTTCTAGGAAAACTCTGTATGCGAAAAAGTTCAAATTAAATTGTGTTTGTTTTGTTATCAGAAATTATAAGCTTTAAAACAATATCAATACAAACCACAACATATCGACAAATCATTTCTCTTCATTTGAGTAATCCATTCTGTATATGTACATACATTTAAAAATATTAAATCTATAAGAATGTATGTGAATTGATTTGATGCATATAAGAAGCTCTTAATTGTATAAAAAAAATATAATTAAATCAGGGAACATCTATTTGCATAATTTATACATTCAATATCATAATTTATTGTAATTCTCTTGCTTCTTTTCAATGAAGATAAATATTGAAATACTTTTTATTAATCTAATTTTTCTAAATTCTCAATATATATATAAAGAGTTTTTTTCATTTTTCAATTGATGGGGTCAGATTTCTGAAAGAGAAAAGTTATTCTTATGTTAATGTGTTATAAAAGCAATTTATATTTAGTTTATGCCATATTAATGCTATTTATCAATATCAAATTATACATTTTAAATTATAACATATTAATTTTATTTTTAATTGATTGGTGCAATTTCATATTGAAGGATGTCTCACATAAAAATAATTTGTACAGCTAGTGTAAGTTTTGAAATCTCTAAAGTACAGAAAATTATTAAAAAAAATTGCAATAATAAACGAAACATAAAAAGTTACTAAAATACAGACATTAAACCATTAAAATAAGTTCACGTTTATTTAATGATATAAAATCAAAATAATATGTATAAATATATATAAAAACTATATATACACATAATTCATAATTAACAAGTGAAATACTCAGAAATGAAATACAGGACAATAAAAATATATATATACTATTTGAAAAAGTATAACAAGTACATATGTGAAATTAAAATTGTTCTTAAGTTAATAAATAATTGAATAAAAAGAAGAGTATATTCAAAGTTGGCTTTTAATGTGTTTTGGATGCAGAGAGTTAATGTAGTAGAATAATAGAATGGTTTTTAGAATTTTCTACCACATGGGAAAAATACCTGCATTTTAAATGACGTAAATGCCTTTCATGGTTTGGAGAAATTTCATTCTAGATAACGTAAACTTTGCCTTCTGTTTGAAATCTTTAAATCTATTTAACATTGGGTGAAATACGACGTTCGGAAATGAAAAGCAATCGTTCCTATTTTATTATACTTTGTTCTTAAATAGTTATTTTATTAATTTTATTAAAGAAGAGAAACATCTTAAACAATGTTCAGACTTAATTGCACTTTACCAAAGCTACCTTTTTGATTAGTCAAAAATCTAACCATTTTCGATTATCTGAAAAACGGTACCAGGAACATATTTTTCTAATTTAATTTTTGTTGCATACATTCAGGCGCGGTTTGTTATAAGAAATAAATAAATGTGTTCGCTCTCTGAAACAGAAATACTCCGGAATCATGGCGATCCCCGAAAAAAAAAACAAAAATATAGCTCCGTCTGAAGAAGAAGTGTGGTTATTCTTATATATTAAGTAAAAATGACATGTTAGAGTCTATTATGAAGGCTGTTTCTTGAAAAAAAAAAAATCTGTTAATAAACCGATTTTCTTACTAGGAGGTAAGCATGGTTACCCAGTGCCCAGTGAAAGGACCAGAGCGAGAGGGTGGGTCCTTTGTAGATGTCTTCTTGTGATGCTATTGTCTAGTAGGTGGCTGGCCATGGTGTTGGGGTAATGGGCTTTTAGTGTACTGAATGCTCAATTTTGTAATCTCGATTTCATGAAAGATCTATATTTATTAAGAAAGCACTGGATAATGTTACAATTTCTTCTGCTAGGAGTGTCTCAAGTTACCATAGTTGACTAACGACTTCATTATCGGCTTTCTCCTAGCAATGATGTAATATGTGTTTGCAGTTGATAGTTAGACTCCAATATTTTAGTGTTTTAGTGTTAGGTAGTGGAGGGGACACTAAAATTCTGTGGTTGATTTGTCGGGGTTTATTGTAATGTTCCCTCCTCTTTAGCCTGCCGCCCAGAGCTTACAGTTACCTCTGTAGAGTGTTTGAGGCAATATGCTGTATATTCCCAAATTGTCAACAGTCTCATTATGTTATAATCAATACCCATATCTGGGAAATTGTGAATTTCTTTTTGTGATATATTCTTCTAATAGAACGACACCTACTCGCTGTAGATTATAAAAGTAAATAAACGTCATAGTTATATAAATAATTTATTTTGCTTATTTCAACATGAATAAATCAAAAGTTATTAATTTAATGAAGTATTGAAAATATCTTAAATTTGTGCAATGTGCAAGATCCTATAAAGCCATCTATCAATTTTGAAAATTTCATAACGGATAATTAACGCAAAAGTTATTCAAGAAACTATTTTCTGTAGTGCGGACCAGCAGCGCCAACAAGGCTTCGAACACATAACTTGAAGTACAATGTATTGGTGTATTTGTAAATTGTAGTATGTTGTGTATGTACAAATAATGTATGGATGGTTAGGCAGTTGGAAAATTGAAACAAATTTAGCTTGTGTATAGCATAGAAAATTGAAACAAATTTAGCGGACTTCAATTTTCAATTTTGTGGACTTCATCTCTCAATCGTACAATAGCAATATTTTGAATATTATGTTAACTTTTTCATATATGTTCATTTGAACTTTAGCCTGGTACATATATATGTATATATGCTATACATATATAAGTTCTATCATAGTAAGCACAATGCCACACAAATTGGGAAAGAAAATAGCAAAATTATAGTTCTGTAAAATTTTTGCACAAATTGACAATTTTCGTTTTCATTGAGGCGAATGTTGGCATATCACTTTCCAATTGTCGCCATGTGTTATCATCAAGCCAATTGGAAAAAGAATTAAAGTCGCCCACATTTTGTGGGCCAAGCAGAGGAAAAGGAAAAATCAATCCGGACAGCAGCAGAGCAGCAAACACCATAGCATATTCGTAGGATTCTGAAGGGCAAGGGAATAAAACCCGGCTACATGCTGTGTGCACTGTTAGGCGATTAGAATGTTGGTGGCCTTCTCGTGGCCGAGCAAAAACAATCTGAGCTCAATAGGATTATGAAATGTGGCACTCTGTGCTGTGTTTGTGTTGTTGTGTTGGGTATCTGCTGGCTAAAATACTGACTTTGAACAGTTAACAAAAAAAAAACAAAAAAAAAACAAGCAAGACATATTAAAAACAGTTTTATATACGCATATACATATCTACATGTACACATATGCATGTTTGACTATAAGTTTGCATGCAAAAATAATATCCTTTGGAACACATTTTATTAGTTATGTTAAGTCAACAATATCGTTTTTTAGACAGAAAATAAAGCTTAAACGTCACAAAAACAAAAATTTTATTTCAAATATACGAGTAAGCATATTTATTCAGAAAATATATTTTAATATTAACCTTTACTGTAACTTGCAAACGAATTTGTTTTTATTTTGATGTACAGTTTATTTGAATCTGCCTACAAAGCAGCATTTATAGAATTTTCAGTGTTGTCACCTTATATTTTATATGCGTATATATATAATGACAGTCCCAAATTCTGCCAACTTCCTAAAAAAAAAAAAGGAATTCCCTCTGAAATCTCTTCTTTTTTTTTTTGGCATGCCAAAACTTGTTTTTTTACCATTTTATTTGCCAATTTTATTTTGCAAGTTATTTATACCAGGTTAAATATTTTGTTAATAAATTGGAACCTGTCCTACTTAGCTCGGATCAAAATGTTGTTAATTGTTTTTAGGAATAACTCGCAACCACGATATGTTCCTAAGAAATATATTTAACTTGGTTTTGTTTTTAATCAAAATTGATATAGCAGATAGAAACTTTGCATTCAGAAGCTAACTGAGCATCTCTGTGACGTTAAGAGCATGACATAAATACTTTGGTCAAATCATTCATTACCAGTTAGCTATACAAATTTAAGAAAATAGAATTTTTCCAATTACAGGCAGAGGTTCAGAAAATCATATGCAACTTACTAAAATGGCAAAAGTAATACACACAGACAGACGAACCTTCCACAAAACGAACACACAAATATACACTTGTTTTCTTAGGGATCCGAGTATTTTAAATAAATAAACAAATCAGTAAATCTATATTAATTTTAAGGTATAATAATTGAACACACTGACTTGACAGTCAGGTAAAAATATCTTGATAAACTTGCTAAAATATACTTTGTTGAAGTTTAATAAAATGCGCTTCCTCTGCCCTTTAGCGGGCTTAAAATTGCACTGCTTAGAATAATTGTATTGTTGTCTGCTGCTTATTCAAGCTTTGCAGCAATTAACGCTTTTCAGATTTACTTAGCCCTCGGTGTTCTTTTTATATATTCTGTTTTTATATATTTTTTTTTTCCTTTTTTTTTCAACCTTTCCGACACTTACAATCCTCCCCAGCGTTGGCGGCCGGTTGGGCTTTTTGACTGCTTTCTGATTACTGTGCTCCTTTTTGCTGTGCCCAATTATAATTATAATTGCAGCATTTTAATTGCATTTTGTTAACTATTTTGCAAGTCATTTCCCGCATTTAATACGATAAAATACTTTTTTGCTTAAAATTGTCGCCAAATGTTACGCTCTAATGGATTTTGGAAATAGGCATTTAGCAGATTACTACCATCCTTTGAAGCGGTTTAAAAAATTAAGTTCTATACGTAAACTAAACTTAATATTTCTACAGAGTACAATTTGTATTTGTTATTATTATTAATGCATAATATATTGTTATGGCAAATAAATTAAATGCCAAGAAAGCTATATAAAATAAAAATTACATTTATAAAAATAACTTTATTGTATCTCTCTTTATTTGTTTATTTTTTTTTTTGGTTTTTTTGAATATGCCTATATTTTTATCTATAAATCATTTTATGCAGTTTAGAGCTAAATGATAAATATTGCAGGCTAGAAAACAATAATTGTATTTGAACTTTCGCACAATATATAGTCTTACTAGTCGATTCTCAGATTTTAGTGATAATGTCAAATTAAACTAATAGTTCTTATAGACAGCCTTTTAAATGATTTTCAGTTGACTTTTCCCTGGCTTTATTAGCAGATCAACTTTTTATTTAAGGCGTAGCCAAATCGGAAGAGGTAAGTCCAAAATATAGAATGATGAAATAAGATTTTTAGTATGGATATGTTTTTTTTTAATTTTTTACCTGATTTTAACTACATGTATTTATTTATAGGGCTAAAAAGATTTTAAAAGTTTTTAAGATCAGTGGAATCGATTAGAAAGTGAAATTTAGGAAATTTCTGAAAATATAACACTAACAATAAGTACTATATATACATCTATATATTAACAGGCTAAACGAAACTCATACGAATGTTTTGTCACCCATATTAGCATAATAAAACAATTTTAATAAACACAAAATTTTTACCAAAAAAAAAAAATTGTGTATTGTTTTATAAACATTTGAAAATATTGCTACGAGGTCGAATTTCGACCATTAGGCGAATTAAGTATAAATAAATATATAAATACAAAACAAATTAAACTGTAGTTACTATTTATGACATTAATTCATGCTTATCTATTATAATCACTATTGTTTATGTAAATATTGAAATGGTTGCTTCGTCAATATGTGTATTAAATATTTTATTTATATTTTAATATTATAGAAATGTTTTGATAACACTTGCAAGCGCATAAATCATTTATATTTTAAGCCATAAATGTTGGTTAAGTGAAATGAAAATATGATTTTGCACACAAAACAAATATATTTATATTTATATTTATGTGCAAAGTATGTTTCTATGTATTTGCATAAATGAATACCCTGTAAATAAATTTATAATTTTGCGGAATAAACAATAAATGTAGGTATATAAAAAACAAAAACAAAAACCATACACTTAGTTATATCCTTGCGTACAACAGAAATCATACATTCATATACACAAGTACACATATTGTATCATGTACTCTTTGTATATATATATTTTTATGTACATATTCTTCTACGCGAATATGCGCCGCCATGGACATCGGATTTTTTTTATGAATGCCATTTGCACAATTTTCTCGCCCGAGATTCTGGCATTTGCTGGCATGCGTCACCCTTCGATATCGTTTCGTTTTCCGTGAATTGCGACCCACATGGCCACTGTACGATTTTCACTATTTACTGGCGTTGACCAGTTGTGTCCGGAATATTTGCAGCGTCAGGAAAAACAGGCAAAAAAATCTTTTTATATGTAAATACATATGTATTCATAATGCACTATGGTTAAAAGTACCAAATTCATAGCCAAAAATAAATCTAAAACATTAGGTTAAGTTAGGTTAGGAAGAGTTTAATCTGTCTTTTCTTTGTGGCTGTTTCTACAAAATAGAGTTCATTCGATATGATAGTATCATAGGTAGGTAGTAGAAAAAATGCTATGTAAAGTACTTCTGGAGAATCGCATCTGCCTCTTATTTGTAAAAGTCATATTTTAAATTTTAGAGAATTCTTGAATCATTACCAATCAATCAACAAAAAAATTGTGGAGGATTACAAATAGCTAACTGATTTACCCTAATAAAAATAGTTCACGCATTTTTAAAAAGTCTGCAATCCCCAAAAACTATCTTCTATATTTCCAACGACTAAATTATATTCAAAATATGAAATATAAATTAAAGTCATAAATGATGACTGTTCTTGACAATAAATAAATTGGATATTTAAAAAAAAAACCAAATCGCTTTCTAGAAAAACATTTAGTTTATTGAATAATATGCATTCCAGTTTTGGTATTTAGCACACACGACATGTGACAAATACCTCGTTTAACTTGTCACGTCTATCTCTCAAATTTGCTATTCATATATAACAATGTGGGTCAATGAACCTTCATCCTTACAATTGACACGTTTTTGCATTGTATAAATTTATAAATTAAATTTTGTTAATACACGATAAAATCAGCAAGAAACCAAGCAAACATTTTTAATTCTTGTAATTTTATTTTGGTTTTTTGATACCTCCGTTGGCAAACGAGTAATACTAATCTGCTCAAATACTAATTATATTATATTAATTATATTATGTTTCATATACTATTAATTATATTATGTTTTAAATTTTGCTAAGGAATTTCCTAAGCTTGCCCATTGTAGGAAAGTCGAATGCGTATTGTCACTTTAACGGTCGTAGTCTTTTTTGCAGAGCATGGCAGCAGCAGCAGCTGGGTCACAAATTGTAATCGTTTCGATGCTTGCAGCCATGGTTGCAGCCAGACTTTTGGCTAGATTCCGAAACCATACTAATAATAATAATAATGGAGAAATGGCAACACCGTCAAGAGTTGTCAAAGTAATTGAAATCAACATCTTACTCAAGGAAAGTGTGTATTGTACAAACCGTATTCTTTCAATTTGAATTAAAATACTTATTATTTTATTAATATAATATTAAATTGATATTTAAATTATTTGCTTAACATTCGATCTTCATAAAATATCTACAATTGATAATCAAATTTCTAGTTGCAAATAATTTATATTTTTGCAGATAAGTGACGAGAGTAGTGCCAGTCTTAAGATGCAAATCCGATATGGTATAAAAATATTACCTATTTCATATATGTAATTGTGTGCAACTTTATAATACAGGAATTGCGTAGAAACTTAACATTGCTTTTTATATTTAGCATAAAACACATTAAAATATAAGTAAAACTAAAGGACTGAATATTTATTAATATAATCTAAATTCAAAGACCTTTAAAACTTGACCTATATATGTAAGTAAGTAGCAATAACTGTAAAGATATTTTCAATTTTCTAAAATCAAATGAACAAATGATCCACTGTGCCCCTCAGCAGTAAATAATATATTAACAAACATAATGTTTAAATGGCTAAAATGTGTATGCATGTGAGTTTGAGTGTGTGTGTACTTGTGGATGTGAATGTGTTATAAATATTTTTATTTCTAGTCAACGCTCAGCTCCCGCATTTATTTACTTAGCCATTGTTTTGGTTTCATATAGAATTTTTATTGTGCAACATGAAACAATTTCATCCGTTTGGTTTCGAATTGTAACTGACAGACTATTTTGCAGCAATGGCTGCAGCTGCAAATGCAACGGCTGATGCTGATGCTGCCGCTGCTGTTACTATTGCTGCTGCTGTTGCATTTGGGGCTGCCATTTGGTGCTGCTGCTGTTGTTGCAACCGCGATAACACCCCATCCTTGGCAACCCCCCGAGCGCCGGTGCATTAGCACAACTAATGATGACTGTGGAATTGCATCCAACGCCGTTGTCGCCTTCCACTCGGCCCCTTTGCTTTATTGTCTCTCTCTCACTCCCCACTCTCTTTCACAGTATGTCTCACTCTTTCTCACTCCCTTTATCTAGTTGCTCTGGACGGTGCTGTTAAGGCTGCTGATAGACCATTGCATTAGCGCGGCAGAGCGCAACATAATGTCGTTGTGCACTTTCCACAGCAATTGCTGCGGCAGTCATGGTGCTAACTGAGACGTAGACAATGGCAGAGGGCAGGAGTGTTGGGAGGGGGACGGGGACGGTGAGGGAACGTACTAACCAGCAGAAGAAGGGCGGAGTGGGTGGTTCTGGAAAGCAATGCAGCTTACGGCTGAAGCCGCTGCTAGGCCCTGGCATTCCTCATTCCGTGATGTGGATTTCATAATTACGTGCGCTGAGTGCGATTATTATGATTGTTTCTTAATTCACAGATTTACAATAGTATGTGTGGGGCGCGAATGTATGCAGCTTTGTATTTATACACACACACACACACATAAGTACACATACACATACATATAAATACATATATATATAATATTTATTAATACACATTTACATACTGTCATCAAAAATAGTTTTAATACGCGTTGAACATAAATGAAAATAATGGCTTTCTGACAACAAAAAAAAAAGATAAAAGCAAATGGTATAGATTATGGTACATAATATATAATTCATGTATATATATATATATATATATATATATATATATAATTAAAAATACATAAATCAATTTCATACTAAAATTTATTAATCTGGCAATAAATGATTAACAGGCTACCATACATTTTGCTTTTTTATAACGTTTTTAAAATGTTTTTTTTGCTCTTACACACACCCATATTTTTCTGGAAAAGCTTTCTGGCAGAATATCTAATAGATCCTAACACTTCAGTGACACCAAATAAAAAAGTCAAAGACTATTTTAGTTTAAGTGCATTACAACATATTTAAGCTAATTTATATATTAAAAACAAAAAACTAGGTATATTCATAATTCTTATCCCAAAAAGCAGCTTGTACATAAACTTTTTATGCTCACTGTCTATACATTTGTGCGGAAGATTTTATGTCATGTGCACACATTGCAAGTCTGGGATGCATACCAAAAAGAGTTGCCTCATTGTGTATGCGCCTCGATTCCATTCATATTTTATGACTTCTCTCGCTCGGTGATTTCGAAATCCCTTTAAATACCGCAAAGCTGCAAGTGTCGCACTTCGATGCTGATACACTTATGTGGATATTATATAAATTAATAATTCGAGTACATATAGTATGATAATTTTACATACGCTTTTCTATATTACTTAATGGGTATTTATGTAACGAAAAAAAATATTCTAATACTAATAGTATGCTAGCTAATAACTTTTGAATCTGTTTTTAATGTTGACCTAATTAATGTGATTATATGTTTTATTATACAAGTAAAATACATATATTACTCAATGTAATGTATACAATACACACTCAAAGCATTTAATACCCTTTACCAACGAACATGTCTACATAGACTTAAAAATTTGTATTCCCTTTTTTAGCCAATTTATTAACAAAGAATACACATCTTTAAATGCATCCACACTTGGTCAGTGTAAAATGAAGGTAAATGCCAATTGAATAGCAATATATTTTACTTTATTTTATTACTTTGTAGTTATAAAGTTGCATACTTAAATATTAAAAAATATGCATTTATTAATCAACATATCATAAAACTAATTATTTTGGTAGACTTA
Organism: Hirtodrosophila alboralis; assembly: GCA_035043045.1. Lineage (NCBI taxonomy): Eukaryota > Metazoa > Arthropoda > Insecta > Diptera > Drosophilidae > Hirtodrosophila > Hirtodrosophila alboralis. The sequence goes on along the minus strand of JAWNNH010000480.1, from coordinate 37,765 downwards.
AAGTACACAGACTTAAAATAAACTAAACATTCTTAGCAAAAAATTAAGAATGATTTACAATAATTTTGCAATTAAAAACGACCTGGCAAATTATGCATCATTAAACAAAATTATATTTATAAAATATTTTAAGATAATTGCAAATCTTTAACCGCATTTTTTTCGAATAAAAAACAATCGATTATTTAAAAAAAAGTAATTATGAGATTACATGAAAAATGTTCAAAATCTGACACATTTTGACAGACAAAATCTTTCCGGATATACAAAAACCGTTTTTTAAAGCATTTTCGACATTAATTTGAAGAACTTGAATTAGCGACCCCTTGGTGCATTAAAAGTGGAGACATTATACTATATCCATCCGGCGTAATTGGTGAAAAGGAGCCCGTACTACAAAGAGGCATGCTAACTGTGCCGGAATCGGCATCGGCTACATTTTCCGATAAATTCTCATTGCTGATTGAATTGAACTGCTGTATGTTGCTCAAACTGTCAATCCGTGGCAAAATATCTAAGCTGGATTGATGATGCTTCAGTTGAGAGGACATACGTCCTTTCAGCAATAGTTCCATTTCATCGTTTTCAGTCTCCGGCATTTGAACAGCCGTCTCAGGACAATCCAGAGATGGAGTCAATAGACGTGCATAGCTCGAAATATAATCAATGACCTCCAAGGCTGTGGGACGTTTACTGGAGTCCTGGTTCCAGCAAGCCTTTAAAAGACCCTCCAATTGCGGTTTTACCCCGCTAGGTATTCGCAGCATATTACCATTCCTAACATAATCAAGAACTTGATTATTGGTTAAGCCCTGATAGGGATATGAACCAAATGTAATTATTTCAAATAGTACCACTCCAAATGACCATATATCAGAGGCAGGCGTAAACAGACCTATCGATAGCGTTTCAGGTGGCATCCAACGTACTGGGAATAGTTTACGCACACCTTTCCGATTGAAACAATAGTAATCACTCTCGAATGTGGGCCGAGCCATACCAAAATCGCCAATTTTGACCACACGCTGAGCGTTGACCAGACAATTCCTACACGCGATATCACGATGAACGTATTTCTGTTCGGCCAGATAGGCTAAGCCTCGGGCTACGTCCATGGCATACATGGTCAATCGCTTCGATGATATGTCAGATTCATCCGTTACTTTTTCGTTAACCATGTTCCTGCGTGCCAGAAGATATGTTTTTAAATCGCCATATAGCATAAACTCCATTATTGTATATATGGGTTCATTTTGCAAGCAGACGCCCAGAAGCTTTACAATATTCTTGTGACTTAATTTCTTCATTACTTCCGCCTCGGCTAAGAAGTCCAAGCGAGCGTCGGCTGACATCAAAGTTTTGAGCGTCTTAACAGCCACCGCCGTCCAATCATCTGACCCCAATCGGGCTTCTCCACCATAGACCGTACCAAATACTCCCTGGCCTATTTTACGATTAACCACAACGTTCTCCCTTGGTATTTCCCATTTGTCTAGGGTATTAATCTTATTGTGCGATGGAGATAGCAAATCAATGCCAAACATTTTCATTATTTGTGCGGAGTGTTTCACTTTACGGTTATAACGTTGTTTCCAGAAGTAAAATGATATAAACGACATTAAAATAATTGCCAGCAAGCATATAGAAATGTTGGAAACCATTGCAGCAACCTCACAATTTACATACAGAATACGAGCCAAGCCAGAATATTTACAATCGTATCTGCCATCCTCTGGTACTTGACCAGGGAACACTTCACTTGAACTGAACATTAAGTGTCCTCCGTTTATGTGCAAGTCCGAACCATTACCCATCACTTCAGGCTTAAAATTGCCCACTTTGATGTAAGTCCTATTTCGCCATTGTAAAATATCTACATTGATGATACGCGAACCACCAAATTTTCCTTGTCCGAATGTCACTTTACCTGATAAGCCTTCAAAATCAGTTTCCCAAATCAGTTTGGTCAATTGATCGGCAACTTTTTTAGATCGTAAATTGTTGACAGCATTTGCATCATTTTGTAATAATTTGTGGGCAGCTATAGCATAGGCCCAAACAGCATCGTATACAAATCCCACATAATTTGAAAATTTTGGATATTCTCTTTTATATGAGTCTAACCAAGAGTTTATGGTCTGACCATTTTGCATTTTATCTTCTGGCCGTCCAAAGGGCGTGTGTCTAATACTTAAATGTCCTTCGATTGCCTAAAAAAATTAGAATATGCTTAATAATAGATTGGTTACGTTACTTTAAAAGAAACACTTACTTTACTAAACTGCTCGGCGGAACATCTTTTATTCACTTTTAACTCCCACGTTTCAAAATCTTTTGACAGCCAGGATGGTAAAAACCATATATAATCTTGTCTTTGTGTCATCTACAAAAAACAAAGCGTAAGTATTTAATTGATTTATAATTTAATAATATAACTTACATCCAGCTTAATAGCTTCGCATAAGACAATTGGCGCATTGTCACCATAAAGTTCTGCAATTATAATTCTAGAATGAGCTTCCTTTAATAGCATTAAACTCTAGAAGATGGTTTAAAAATAATAAATTTTTGTATTAAGTATATTTTATGTGAAAGCACATTTACCTCTCTCATATCAGCCGATGTTACATCACTTGAAAGCCTCCGACTAAAAGCCAATACATAATTATTCATCTTTAATTTGCTCTCCATATACGACATATATTTAATATATTCTTGGCCATCTTCAGTTATTGTAGAAATTCGACTCCAGCCAAGTGCACGCATAATTTCCATATATGCATCGACATATTCGATATTGGAGCCAATAGTGCGAAAGAAGTATGGATATGCTGTGCGATCAACAAAGGAAGCACCATCTGCTGAATAGGAGATGGCTAACATATTTAAATGTTTGGAAATGCCAGCTATGGGCTCAACGGTTTCACTGCAGGCTGGTCCTAAGACTCCCAGCATATTTGGTAAATTATAATAATGTATAAATGCCTTCATAACCATATCTGATTTGCATTGTCCATCGTTTATCATAATTTGCAATTGATAATCTGGTAATATGGTTTTATTTTCATTGATTGCCTCGACGGCTCTTGCTGCTGCTCCGATAATATTAAGATGCCCACGAATCGTTATATTGATTGGAAAGATGCCACCAATTGATAATGTGGTCATCCCTTTATTTGGTATCCATTTATTATATGTTTTATTATTTTTAAGCAGCCAATTGCAAGCAACTTCATTGTATATGGTTTCAGATTCGTTTGTCTTAGTCCTCTGTACACTGAGATCCATTTGAATGTCCTGTAGATCTTCATCAGATATGAAAAATGTTCGAAGTGCGTGCAGCAATCGTTTATCAATAATCAAACTCCTTGAGTAATACTTTAAAATTGGAGTTAACTCATATCTGCAATTGGCGTCTTGTAAGTATTTATAATCCTCACATCGAGGCAACGTTATTTGGGTGAACTTTATTTCAGCATCAATTATTTCAGATGGTACCCAATGCAAAACAATAAATCTCTTACTTCCACGAGCGTATCGTGTTTCATAAATTCCGGCCAGTTCCCTTATGGTATCTTTAAATTTGGGTCCCAGCCAAATAACATTAAGAAAGCTTTCTTTTAGCTGATTCTCAATAAAGTAAGAATCATTGCGAAACTCTGCAATAAGCGTGGCACATTTAGTTTTGGCACAAATCGGATTCATATATTCCTCAATGCTATAAAAATAATTTAAAAGAAAATTATAATTAAGTATCAAAAAGTTGGCTCGAAAGAAGTGAATATATATCTTACCTTCTTTCGCTTAGAAGTTGCATTATACTGTCTTCCATTATATAAATATTATAACAGGTATTATTGATATTATTAAAAACCTCATAGTGCAAGCTATTGTAATTCGCATCCATAGCAATTTGGGATTTAGGTACAAACCAACTAAATCTACCTGGAGTTATAGAGGCACCTGCATTATATATATTATCCGGTGGATGCTTATATACACTGTAGGGCATCCAAACTTCCAAATTGATCATACTAATATTATTAAATCCATTATAACTCCTATAATGCAAGTATACAACAAATTTTTACTTATTTAATGGGAATTAAAATATAAAATATTTACCTAACATAATCTAATGTATACCAAAAATTATGCGGATCCGATGAATTGGTATAATGTATTGGAATGATTTGAACATCTCTATAGTGCAGAACTTCTTTTAAAAACAAATAAAATATTCTGGTCATCACCTGATGCGTCGATCTGTTTGTTACTTGAAGACCAATGCCAAATGATCTTGTCTGAGTGTCAAATTCAAATGTGTCTGGAAAAAATCCATAAAATAAAGGTATTAAGAAAACATACATATGTATGCATGTATAAATAAATTTAGGCAAATTGATTATTAAAGAACAACTAAACAAAACTATTTCAAAATCTCACCATATTTTTTGATACACTGAAAATTTGTTTCACCATTTCCGGATACAAATAACAAGAAATAATTTAATAATACGAGGTATGCCAAGTAGAGATGCTTTTGATTGAGAACCATTTTTAGGCGCGTTTGCATCATATAAAATATAACATTATCAGTAAACAATCTGTAAATGAAAATAATACGATAATAATTAAATTATTTTTTACAATATTGTAACTTTTACTTAAATTAGTGCATTTTTACATCTGTAAACTGATTTCAAGCCTTATATCTCAATTTGTTATTTCATAAATGAACTCGGTTATAAAAATAAACAAGTTTATACAACCAAATTTTCAGTGTTATTTACACTTGCAATTGTACAATTCAGAAATTAGTTACACATTGTTTTTACATCTTTAGCACTTAAAAAAACAACAAAAGTTTAGTATTTTAATATGACCTCAGCGAATTGATTGTTTGCAGCGTAATTGCTTTTTAAAGGGAAAGAAGTTTAATAGATGTTTTACTAAAACATCACGGACCGTAGTTATATAGTCAATAGTGGCTGTTTTCTCTAAATTTACCCTTAAAAACAAAAGAAAGTGTATATCAGGTAGATTAATTCAAAATTAGGACGAATAAATCAACATACTATTAAAGTTATTTATAAGTTTTTGAATAAAATTTATTTATTTTTAAATATATATTCAATCAACTATAAATGGATATGTCATGAAACTAAACTCGAATGTGCAACGTTTTGTTGGAATTTTATAGTATTTATAAAAAGAAACTAGAAGTTGATGTGTTTTTATTGTTTTGCCAAAATTACATTAATACGAATTCACAATACGAACATTTAAGAAATGCAAATATGTTCCATGGTTCAGTTCAGCTTTAGCTGATAAACGCCCACAGATGAGTTCTTAAAATAATGCTCGGGCCGAATACTTATAAGTTGAAATGAAGCATTTTGACTTGTTATATTTGTATTGTATAAACATGCATACAGCATATAAGTATAATACACATATTTATATATAAATATATGTATATATATTTATATATTTACTTAATAAAAATACGTCGTCAGATGTTTTTGTAAAGCTGTTTTTATATATTTTTTTCTTTTTATTTAGAATGTTTTTTCAAAATAATTTATATGATGATATATATTGCAAGAATTAACATACAAACATACCATGTGTATGTATTTTTTTATATGCACCTGTATTCCGTATTTTTTTAGCGAAATTAAAAAATAATAATAAATTAAAGTCAATTTATCAATACACAATTCATTGCAGAAAAGTATTTTAGTTTTTAACCACCAACACTTTTAATGTAATATAAAGTCCATAAGAAACAATTTTGTTTTTCAGAAAAAATATATATTCATAGTTTTTAAAACCACACAAAAATTAAATTCTACGCTCATAAATTAAACTTCACGATTTTTTAGCAAGCGTTTTTTTTTTATTAAACGAAACGTGTCGCGTATGGTTAGGATGTGTTCCGATTGAAGCTTAATAATAAACTAAAACTGTACGCGAAAACACAGAAAATAATGAGCGATCTATGCAAAACAAATTCAAGTTTCATATTCCAACGTCACAAGTAAACAGCGCAAAACAGAGCACAGACATCGGCAAAGATACTCATCGTTCTCCTGATTGCCACTCAATATTGACTTCAACTGCGACTGAGAAAGATATGTCGCTCTTTAAAATACTGAAGATTCAGAAAAGAGCCAAATGAGTTTTCCATATTGTATGTGACAATGCTAAAAATGTAAAAAAAAAACATAATATATTTATTTGCATACTCCGCAAATTCTGTTAAGGGAAACCAAATATAAGGTGCATTTCTATGAACTCGTTTACATGTACATAAATACATACTTACATACTTGTGTACATACATGTAAATAGTTATAAACGTAAAACAATCATAATAAAAAATATTCTGCTCAATAAGCAATCTTGCTAAGACGCAATTGAGAATCGATTTCGATCTTTATGTTGTAAAAAAAAACAATATTTTTTGATTTATTGTAAATATCATCTATATACATGTAAAACGGTAGAATTGTGACAATAGCTTCCTATTATATCGTAGGTAACATTTTATTAAAAATATATCGGAAAGTGGGTGGAAAATGCATTTTTAAATTACATATGCAAATTTTTAGCTTGATTGATTGATTTTCTTATTTTTTAATAAAATACTCCAAATATGATATATGTTGTTGAACTGAGAACATTGGTGTCCGTATTATACTCTAAGAATATAAAAACACTTTCGATTTTATCATAATAAGAAATTAAAATACATTACTGAAAGGGTATGCAATTTTTTTTGCATTTTTCTGTGCATACATCTGTGCTTCTATAATTCTCAAGCAGCTTTAGCAATCAGCAATCCTTTGAAAGAGAATTTTAAAATTACGAAAATGCACATAATTATGTTTGACAAACAATATTCTCACATTAAACACAAATAAGATGTTTATAATTTCATGTATTTTAAAACAAAGAGCAAATAACGACCAAAACTTTCTTAATAGCAGAACAGCGGTCTTAATAAATTCACTAACAGAATATGACAATCGATAATATTATTTAATTTCATTATATCAAGAAAACCGTTCATAACAGACATTGTCAACAGACGTCCATATTTCGGTAAATTTAGAATGAATATTTAGCCCAGTAATGACAATTGCATAGATATAAGCAAAAAAATAAATTAAACGGCAGTATATATTTGAGTTGATCAACATAAAATATACAAACATGTGCTTATTTAGAATTTTGTCTGGCAGTATGAGATTTCATTACAAATTTTTTTACTTCTCTATTGCAATTGTGAACTTAACTTTGGCATCAACAGATAATTATCTTTTAATAGGAAAAACAAGAAAGAAACGGCTATATTCGGCACACCGAAGCTATATACCTTTGCATTTGTGTACTAAGAAAATTTTGAATTCACAACCGATTATAACCGTGGCAGCCATATGATATAGTGGTCCGATTTCAGTCAAACTTTATCGGATACTACTACTAGGAAGAGCTTATAATTCACCCAATTGTTCCTATGGCAGATAGATGATATAGTGGTCCGATTTAATGAAACTTGGTCAGATTGTTTAGATCATCACAATAAATCATTTTACAAAAAATTGTTTACCGATCGGTGCAGCTACGGCAACTATATTATATAGTAGTCTTATTCGGCTGATTCTGACATAGGTACTACCTACAGCAAGAAGAAGCATGCCAAATTTCATCAAGATAGCTCAAAAACTGAGAGACTAGTTTCCATAGAAACAAACAGACATGACTCAGCTCGTCGACCTGATCAAGAATATATATTCCTCGTGGAGTCAGAAACGTCTCCTTCTATGCATTACTTATTTCGTAACAAAATTATAATACTCTTTTGCAAGGGTATAAAAAAATGCATAGTACAAAATGAATTCTCAGCATTTCTGAGTTATTTTATTTTTATTTTATTTATTACAAGAAGAGTAGTCGACGATGACATACCATTCATTAAACTACAAACAATTGTTGTACATAAATTGAAACTACAATTTAGCGCACATTTTGCAGGTGTTTTTCTTCTTAATGCTGGCGAATCAGATTACTAATCATACAGCTGTAATTGGTACAATCGGTCGAAAGCTGAGTTGTTAAAATAAACTTGTTCATTAAAAAATTAATAAAACCAAATAATATAAAAAGCTTTTAAGTAAAATATTGTAGACGTGCCATAACAAAATTGTTTATTATTTAATTGCAAGGGTATTAAAATGTTCAGCACCTACATATGTAAATATTAAGAGTTCATTCATATCCAATATTATATTTCTAAATACGTAATAACTTAAAATAACAAAGCTGTTTAATTTTTGCATTGCCATGTGCTTTTGCTATCCCAAGAACTGGAGGTTCATGTTTGCAACAGACAAACCAAATGCAAATGTGTGAGGAAAGCTAACAAACAGATACTACAAATCAAAAATATTTACTGCGTATTTAAAAATCCGAAGAATTTCTACTTATGTGTCTATGTACATATCTGAATGCATAATATTTTCGAATCGCAATTTACTAAGTCACCACTAAATAACCATATCCCTTTTTTTATTAATATGTATAATACATATGTACATATACATCACTTGAACAATCGAAAATCGTTGTTATGGTTTCCAAAAAAGGCAGCTGCATTATACATGTCTAGACAAGTCGAAAAACACCTAAAAAAAACAACTTAAAATTTTAAAAATTCAATAGCTATTAATTTCTTTCATTTTACGACAAACTTACAAAAAAGAGTAATAGTAAAGGTGATACGCGCATAAATAGACAGCGAGAGAGCTTATGTGCCAAGTCGACTCTTTTCCAGAATTGCATATATTTTATCGAATGTTCATATATTTTATACCTGTGAAAGCAACTATTACTATATTTAGTAAATTCTTTGCTCCTATCCAAAATTTTATTTTCCAAGTATTGTACCAGCATACTACACTTGATTATACTATCTAAATTTTATCGATATTTTTATTGCAGTATTTTTCCTAACAGGGAACCAAATTGCGTCTGTGCTCTCTTTTGCGTTAACAGTGTGTACAAAAATTGTAAGCCGGCTCTTAACTGCGGTGCATCAGTATGCCGAACGAAATTGGCTTTGCTTTATGTAAAATATACCTTTGAACAAAATGCTACTTTTAATATAGCATTTAAAGCCCATATATTATATATAACTATATTTTTTAAAAAGAACCTGATATTTTCTGTGGATGTCACTTATTATAAACAAAATGGACGACACTATGCCAGATGACGCCTGGAAAGACTCCTTCGATAAGCTATTGGACCCCAGACCGTAAGTGGAGTGAACAATAAAATAACTAAAATACAATCTGAACTTACATTCATTGACAGGCAACTGCGGGAACTTAACATAATTAAAAAACAAGTGCGAGCATCGTTCAATATTGATTCCAGCGTTGAAAATAGCAATCAAAACATTTTGAGCGTCGGTGAATGTTCCTTGCAAAATCCGAATTTATTGACAGTTGGTCAAGATTTACACATAGATAAGAAAAGAGGAAGCTCCATATCAACACCCTGCGCAAAGCGCATCAATTCAGACCTGTTCCATTGCGCACTATCACCAATAACGGGCATGAAATTGGACGGATTTCAAATAAAGATTAATCATAAGCCAGATGACATAGGTAAGATTAAAAATATCAATGTAAAATTGTTCAAATGTTTTAAAATATGTATATCTCGCAGCAAAAGAACAGCTGCGACCGGCAAAGCACGTTTGCTTCGAAGTAAACACATTAAGCCCTGACAACACCAACGATTCTATTTTGCAATGCAGACCTTCTAAAGTACAAGAAGAGCAGAGACAAAGCCGCTCCTCACTTAAGTTGCAGCCTGGGAAATGGCGCAAATCTTTGAGCACTTGGCGCCGCACAAACCAAAACGATGTGCCTGGCAGCTTGAGTCCAAAACAATCCATGCCGGCAAGGAAGATCACAGCGGAGTCTTTAGGACTCGCACATATAACCCAACGAAAATCGGTTTATACAAAAGTTAGCCTTGAGCCTGTGCCAAAATTCAACTACGAAAAAGAAGTACTCAGGTACTGTGGGCAACGCAGATCTCTTCGATTTAATACAGCCTATGCATCGTCGAAAATGATAAATACTTGCAAAATAGGCGAGGGTGTCTACGGCGAGGTATTTAAGTATACTCCAAAGGAATGCACAAACACAAATGTCGTACTGAAAGTAATACCAATTGAGGGTGATACCCCGGTTAATGGTGAAATGCAGAAGAATTTTGAACAAATATTACCTGAAATTATAATTTGCAAAGAGATGAGCAATCTTCGTATTAATAAAACTAATTCCACTATTGGATTCGTAGACATTAACAATGTAAGACCTTTAAATGCGTATGCGTATGCAAGAAAACTATTTTTTTTTTCTATACACAGGTATGCTTAGTTAGAGGAAAATATCCACAACATTTAATTGCGCATTGGGAAGACTATGACACTAAGAAGGAATCGGAAAATGAGCATCCCGAAATCTTTACTGACTCTCAACTTTTCATCGTTTTGGAGCTTAAATTCGCTGGTAAAGATATGTCTGAGTTTACATTTTTAAACGCAGAACAAGCTTATTACGCATTTCAGCAGGTATGTTTATGTCGAAGCTTATGAAGTAAACATGATCTAAAATATGTAAATAATTATAGGTGATATTGACACTAGCAGTTGGAGAAGAAGCATTCCAATTTGAGCATAGAGATTTGCACTGGGGCAACATTCTTATTGAGCATACGGAAACGAAGCAAGTCCCGTATATACTTGATGGCAGAAACTTATCGGTACCAACAAAAGGAGTTTTAATAACCATAATTGACTATACCTTATCAAGGATTACAGTTGACGAATGTTGCCATTACAATGACCTATCTACAGATGAGGAGTTGTTTGTGGCTACAGGAGACTATCAATATGACATTTACCGCATGATGCGTGATGAACTGAAGTGAGTATTCTAAAATAAATCATACTTATAAAATAAATATATAATATACTTATTTATTTTTAAGAAATGATTGGTCAACCTACGCTCCAAGGACCAATGTGCTATGGTTGTCGTATGTTAACTCCAAACTAATTGAAGGTGTTAAATACAAATCAACCAACAGTAAAGCACATAGAACGCATATGGAGAAGCTTAAAGCATTTAGCAAAATAGTCCTGACATTAAATAGCGCCGTTGATTGCGTTAAATATATAAAAAAATATTTAAGTTAGACAGTTTATGTAAGTTTGACACTGCAGATTCTTTATTTTTTAAACCTATTTTTATATTCTATCGAAGTTTAATTAAAGTGTTATATTTTTTAAATGACTAACTCCGTACTGTTTTATTCTTGAAATATACGGTTAATCGCAAAAGCTTTTTCTCTTTATGTTAACATGGTGCGTTCAAAAGCTTTCATGAGCTTCCTCTCCCTTAGCTCACACGGATGAATTCTGAAGGAATTCAGTTCTTGCTCATGACACAAATTTACAACAACAGTTGTGCAAAGTGCAGCATTTCCCACAGGCGGGTTCGCTCTCTGGTGTAAATAAAAAATATAAAACTGGAACGCAAAAAAAATTTAAACAAGAACTTACAATAACACAAATGTATGTGAATTATTTAATAAATTTTGGATACATTTTAATAAGTATTAAAAAAAATAAATATATGTATATAAAATCTTGTGTTAATAAAAAAAACTCGGACAAAAAATAAGAAGGGAATAGTATATTATGATTAACTGCAAAAATCGATATTGAATCATAATTTAAAATTTGCATTTAGCAAATAAATAAAATAACAAAAATAAAGTATGTAGGCTTAAAAACATAAGTATGTATTTTAGTACAGACGTATGTAAAATCATAAATGTATGTATGTATGTATTCAAATTCACATGCATACATCTACACAGATATACATACATATGTAAATATATACACAATAGTAATACCAATCTCAGTTCATATGTTCGTATTTACTTAGTATTTATGAACATATGAACTTAAATAAATATGTACATACATATATACAAACTGTGCTAATTAAATTATTTAAATAACAACATATATACATATATACATAGGTGTGCAAGGATTAATCGCATATAATTTGTAAATATGGAAAACTAAGTAGTTAATTGTGCACGAGTGTATTCAAAGGAGTATATGTACATAAATACCAGCGCAAACAAAGGTTAGTAACAATATTCTCATTCTTAGATGTACATTTAATAAGCTTACATACTTATGAACAATGTACATCATTTCATTAAATTTTGCACTTTATGCATTTGAGGGTTGTTAGAATCATTTACTTCGTTACATATAATGTATGCAAAGGGTTTTATCAAAACAAAGGCACAACTGTGATTAAGGGAGTACATATGTACATATGTATGCATTTATGTATTTATATACGTGCATACATTTTAAACATAGTAAATTTATTAATGTTCGATAAATATTATACACAGGTACATACATATATATTTATACATATGTGCGCATGTGTATAGTAAAATTATCATTAAAAATCATTAAAACCTGTTGAAATGTATCATTAATGTATGTACTTATGTGCATACCATGTGGAATGTAAATATTTATGAAATATTCACATTTTTAACATTTCTGCTCCTTGATATCAATATTGAAATCTATAGCAAACATAAAAATAATACAAGTGGAATATACTAGAGGCTCGACCCAAACAATACACCATGTCAATTGTGTATACAAATTTCGGCATATTGACTTGATTGATTTTATTTTGATAAAATCAGACAAAAGCTGTAACAGGTAACAGCTGTTTTAATGGAGTTCTAGCGACAACTGCGACGCCGGCAGAGAGCACATACACAAATACTGTGAGCGCAGCAAATTGTTGACGCTTACGTTTGCCTTTTAATTTTGTCTGTTTCTGACTCATTCTGCCGCATGCAATCCTAAGCATAGAGAGCCGAGTGGCGGTTTGTGTACCGTTCACTCCTGTGGGTATGTAGTACAGTTTACTAATACCATCTCATTTTTAGCTTAACGCACACTTTCAAAAGTGGACAATTTAAATTAGCTGCCCACAGGACTATGACATGCAATTGTACGCTAATTTTTATAGCTTTGCAGAGGTTATAATAATTATAAAAATGTGTAGCGTGTTGACCACCATTGTCCATAGACTCTTCATCGTCCGTGAACTACTCAGTATCTGATTAGTATTTTTCTTGCAAACTAATCTCAAATTACAAGCTATATATGTATGTGTGTTTTTTACATATCGTTTCCTATTTCACCTAATAAAAGTTTCATATTGCACTATACAACTTAATTATTATATACTTATAACTTTGTATTAATTAACTAGGCTAAAATATGCATTCCGTTGGCATACACTCCGCCATGGCGATTAAGCGCCAAAGAAAGCGTCGTGATGAACAGAAGAAAGCCAGAGAGAGGCGTTATAGCACTCAAAGTTCAGAAAGTGGGGAAACTTTTCATTCCCCTAGTGGTTCTGTAAGACGTAAATTTAACAATCAACACCATGCTGTCAAAGCCGGACCTGGAATGCTAGATAGTCAGGTAAATTTGCTAATATAGGTCAACTTTATTATATGTATGTAATATTACAAATATTAATTTTAGGTTGTAACTAGTATTGGAATGTTACATATTGGTATTGTTTTCATGGTTTTTGGAATTTTCTTGGTTGGAGCTGGCATCATTCCGGATGAAGCTATGTCCTGGAATGTATTTAGTAAGATCTTTTCGATTTAAAATATTAAAGCCCATTAATAACAAATTTTATTAGGCTCCAGCTCTGCTTGGTGGAATGAAGTAACATGCACTGGTCTCTTTTCCTTTGGTTTGGGCTTATTTCTATTAGTTCTAAATTGTTTAATAAGCCGAAAGGAGGAAGAGGATCTTGAGGACTATGTTCAACGACAATTGACTAGATCACGTTCTGGTAATACTTTTAATTACTAAAACTTGCTGCATAAATTGTAAAAATGTTTTTATTCATTTTACAGGACATCGCCTCGAGCGAGACGTAGAAACTGGAGTATTAACCACACGTCATGCACGCAAAGCTGTTGCCTTGCAAAAAAACGGTCGCAACGGGACAAACTCTCCCACTGATGTCGCTGTCGTGCATTGTAGCTCTACAGATAATATATCTAATGGGCAGATAGTGGGCCGTAATGGTAGGTTAAGACCTTTGATAGCTCCGTGGAGAGCAGATTATTGATTTATATGTATATTACAATTGTGTTTACAGGTATTAATAATTCTGGTGATATACTACTTGAAAAAATTGTGGAAGAAGACACTCCGTATTTAAATGATCCGAATACGGGAATATCGCCAATTGAAATAGAAAATGATACAAAACAACTTCTAAGAAGGGAATCAATAACAGATGCAATCAACATAACACGCATATAAAATTTTAGGTACTTAAAGATGCTATTTTTTCTAATCATTAATATATATATATATGTTACTGTTTAAACAATCTACAACAAAAAGTAAATTCCAATAGCTATAAGAATATATACATTATGTAATCTTTATAAAAACAAAACAATTTTTTAATATCTTTTTAACTATTTTATAATATAACAACTACATATAACTATTACATTCAAGATATATACATATAATGTATTTATTAAATTGAAACGACAACTGACATTTATTAAAAAAAAAAATACATATGAAAAAACATTTTGATTTTCCGAACAAATATGTAAGGATCATATAAAAACAATTTACAAACCTATTTAATGTACATAAACATGTGTATACACTCGACTTACTGCTTTTATACTTACATACATACATACTTATGTATCAAGATTATGTAGAAGTATAAGCTATCTTTAGACGCTAACAAATAAATTTCTTAAATATTGATATAAAATATGCATTAGCAACTTATATATGTATATGTAAGTGATTAAGTGAATTCAGACTTACCCACAAGTAATGCTTATATATTATAAAATGTCAATGCAATAAAAGAAATAATATTCATTATTTAGATAATCTGCTCAGCTTCCAGAAATTGTATACAACATCTATGGAACGAGCAGATTAAACTACTCAACATGCCACAAGTAAAACCTTTTGAAAATTTTTCTATCATTTGGCATTTATTTATATTTACATTACAAATATCCGAACTTTTTGTTGTGAACATTTGTATGTATACATTTCTTAGGTCTATATTTGGACAGTTTAAAGTATTTAAGTTAAGCTTCTAAAATGATAAGAAATTAATTATTTAAATAGGCATTGCAACTTACATTTATGTATTACCTTCCTAACATGATAATTGGGTAATTTCCAAAATATTCAGATATTTTGTTTTTAAAATTCTGAACCAACAAAGTGCACAACAAAAGAAGACTATTTAAAGTAAACACTTTTATTATCTGTATATACATACATACAATGTATTTATTTAGGTTTAGATATACCAACAAATCTACAACTAAGCCTAATTTTTTATTACTTCGAAACCAGAAAATTAAATAAATAAATCAATCAAATAAAATTCTACATATACTCGTATATTTTAAGGAACTTTTAAGTTACTATAGTTACTTTTTTTCTGAAAAAGAGATTTTAAATGAAATGCCAAAGTATTTGGTTAGATCAATAAAGACTAGATCTGGGATTTTCATTTAATTGTGTTGAAACAAAAATTTAAGGATTTAAAGAAAGTTTTTATTTTCCTTTACTTAATATACATGAATTCTGATTTTAACATGATTCTGTTATGCGCTTTCGTGACACGAATGCACAATCGATATATTTTGTCACAAAGAGATAAATAATTATTCGATAACAGCAACCTATAGTATTTCATCGATAGCAACAAGCTGAGTTGTTTTTTATTTGTTCCCCGATTAGTGATTTTTTACAGATAATAATAATAATGTTCACTAATGAATACAAAGATTAAAGTTATTATAGACTACAGATACTGACGTTATCTAAAAAACAGTAATCATCGTAATTATAACCAAAACCAACGTTATTAAAACAAATATTGTTAACGATGAGCAATGTTGACGAAATAAAAATCGATCTTCCCCCTCTAAGTTTCGAAAAATGTATGTGACATGAACAAAACACAATAAAATATAATTTTGATTAACATATATATAATATATATACATAATCGTAGGTCCAGAGAGCGATGAGGAACGAACTAAGCGAGGGGTCATTGAGAAATTAATAGCTGAGAGCCCCGACAGCCTCATACCAATCGAAGAGCTCCGTCAATTAGCACTAAGTGATTTAGGTTTGGTAAACGATGACCTCAGACGCGTTTTGTGGCCACAGCTGGCAGGTGTGGACGTGACGAAATTGGAACGAGTGCCAACCCTCGATGAACTGCAAAGCCATCCGGAATATAATCAAGTTGTACTTGACGTAAATCGCTCGTTGAAACGCTTTCCGCCAGGCATTCCATACGAACAGCGTATAGCATTGCAGGATCAACTGACAGTACTCATATTACGTGTGATTAAAAAGTATCCAAATTTGCGCTACTATCAAGGATATCATGATGTCGCAGTTACATTTCTATTGGTCGCTGGAGAAGAAGTGGCGTACGCCATTATGGAGGAGCTCTCTACTACGCATTTCTCAGAATGCATGCAGGAAACCATGGAGGCAACACAGCGTCGACTTATGTTTATTTGGCCCGTGGTACTTTTTGAGAATGCAGAACTCTTTCAGTTTCTGCAACGTTCTTCAGTGGGCACTTTGTTCGCCTTACCATGGTATCTAACCTGGTTTGGTCACAGTTTGAATTCCTACAAGGCTGTAGTACGATTGTACGACTATTTCCTAGCTTCACCCATGTATACGCCCATTTTTGTAACCGCCGCAATTATATTGTTTCGAGCGAAAGCGATACTGCTAGAGGATTGTGATATGGCATCAGTGCATTGTCTCTTATCAAAGGTAAATTAATAATATATGTATATGTACTTTTCATTCATTCAGTGAACTTTCAGCTGCCTGATGATTTGCCGTTTGAGGATCTGTTGTTAATTTCGAGCAAATTGTACGACAAATATAGTTTGACAGTAATAGAAAAGAAAGTGGAAGAACTAATAAAACTAGAGTAAGTAACATCCCAATTAGTGCCGTTAATAAATTATTAATTTGACATTTTTTGCAATTATCTTTCACAACAGGAAGGAACAACGTCAACTGGAGGAAAGACGCGATCTTTATCGACGTTCAGCATCTGCTAAAGCAAATAATAATAATAATCTAAGTCAATGGTTTTTAAGAGTTTTGACCCCAAAATCACTGATGATGACAACGGCTGTTTCGATTGTGGTTGGCATTTGTGCATATTACTACAAGAATCAGTATTTAGCTGCGGGTATTAGCTGAGTTTTTGGGTATTTTCACCCATCCCTATACTATGTACTCCGTTCTGCACCAATTCAGCCAAAATGTGGTTGTATGGTTAAAGTTTGCCTTTATTAAATTATCACACATCATTTTTAAACATGCATGTAAAAATGTACATACCGGGAAGTACGTACAACATAGAACTCAAGAGCGTACTTGGAATAAAATTCTTTAGACATGTGCTAATTATTGTAAAATATAAAATTAAAATATAATTTTGAAACGAAAAATAAACACACCTGTAAGCTTCAAGTGTGTTTATAAATTTCTTAAAATGAATTTATATAAATAATAGTAAAATTAAATGTATACATAAACTCTGTTAACCATATTACGCATAAATAAATAACAACTAAGAAATATACAGTTACAAAAAAGAAGTGTATATCTTTAATGGAATTTTTATGTTATGGCGACTGCATTGCTTTATTACATTTAGTTTCCAGTATTTTTGAGAGAAGCTTTTACATATTTATCAAATTAGATAAAGTTCATAAGGCAATATTTATAGTTTTGAATATACGCAATATATATGTTAGTAAATCTTTTTATTTTTGGATGATTCATTTAGCTTGCTGCATCAAAAAATAACTACTAATTTAATAAAGACTACTTCAATATTGCTGTTAACTACCAAAGAGTGCAGTACTTGCGCAACAAGTATTTTATTTATTTTTATAAGGAATTAATTGATTTTACCGAATAACTTCAATTATTTTGTCATGTAAGATGTATAATTGAGAGTCATAAAAAAGTATGTGTGCTTAAAATACAAAAACAACTTTTGAATTGTCTGTAAATTGGATTTTGTTAAAAAAAAATTTGTGATTGTGTGTGCAGTGTACGCCTTCCTCCTCGATTCTCAAATGTTGACGGGAGAGCAAGTGAAAACAATTTTTTGTTTTTTCCCACACAAATATTCACTTGAAGAGAAAAGAATTTTTCGGTGGTGGTGATCAAGAATATATATTCTTTATGTAGTCGGAAATGACTGTTACATATATTTGCACTGCATGAGGTACCCGTTTCATTTTGAATGACTGCAGTGTGAAAAACTGTTAATTAAGCTGATCCATTTTCGACTATTAGGTTTGAATTTAATTAATTAATGCTTTGTCTTTATTAAGAGTCTTTTCTAGTACTTCTATCAAAGCACAAAGTTTTTCTAAATTCATTTCAAAAAATATATTTCCATCCTTTGAGTTTGATCGACAGTGTAAGTTAATCGTAGCCACTTGGCGAAAATTATTGCGAAAACTACTGTCGCCCAATATTAGACGCGTATCCCAGGAAAATGACACCACACAATTAATGTTGTTCTTTAAATATTCGCTTCTACTCAGAGCATTTTCCACAGCATCCAGTCTGGCCGCGAGCACTAGGGGCACAAGTGGTCTTAGTTCATCGCTCAAGTAAGTCAATTTATCAGATATTTCTGTATCTCCACTATCGGAACAACATTGCTTATAGTATTTTGATATAGAGCGAGTAGCAAGCAGGAAATCATCTGGATTTTGGAATCCATATTTGTGTGATAAACGTAGCGCCTGCTGGTCGTTTATGTTTCCAATTAAGGATTCTATTGACAAGTGGAGTACCTGGCAAGGATTATTATTAAATGGTAAATTTGGTGGTTCGTAAATACTCAGTTTCGAGGTACCTCCATAAAAATTTCCTTATTGTTAATACTTTTCAGCAACTCCATTGTAATGTTTTTAGTAAATTATTAAGCTTGATAATATGGTATGGATGTATCTATGCATCTACATATGTTCTCTGTGTTTGCTTATCAAAATTGTTTTGAACTATCGATATTTTCAATATATTCGATAATTTTTAGGGAACAATTTAATACCCGATTTCCACACCATCGCTTTTGTCACAAAAATCACGCAAACGAGATAACACTTGACGGGTGTTTCTACTAGAGTGGATACGTTTGCAATCAGCTGATCATTTGTTTGCAAGCAGCAAACTTGAGTTTACAAAATAATAAATATTATATGAATTAAGCCAACAGAATTTTTATGACAAGTGCTATTTTTAAATGCTTATAAATGCAAAGCATATTATAACGCCTAATAAGCAAATGACAACATAGTCAACTTAACTTTAGTTAGTCTGAATTTCCCACGCACTGCTATAACATAGAATTAAGACACCATTACTGTAATGTCTTTACCAATTGACGAATAGCGAATAATAATAATAAATAAGTAATATGAACGAAAAACCTTTAATAGATGTTATACAAAAGAATTCTCGTATTAAATTAACGTCAACTTCAACCGACGAAGATAAATACTTTATTTCGCTACATATTTATTAATTAACATTTATATTATATACATATACATACACTAACTTAAAATATTATTTGCTGCAAAAGTTTTCTTGTGGTCGTCATTTTCATGGACAGGAAAAGGTACATTCGACACGCAGCCTTCAGGATCGTCGCGACAAAATAATTTATTATTGGTGTCATTGAGATTTAAAGCTGTAAATCGATCAAGCACTGGTGCTATTGGCAAGCTATGATACTGTTCCAAATGTTCGTTGTCGGTACCAAAATGGAGCCTTAATTGATGCTGTATATTTTCTTTCTCATTAGCGCGATTACGTTGAAAATCTTCCTCTACCCTAAAAAGTATTTAGTCAAAATATATATATTTATTTTAGTTGGCATGCTTACTTTTTTAAAGCTTCAAGCTCGCTTTCTAAAGACATTTGAACTTTGGTGGCTTTAACTGATTTCTCTGTATATAATTTCTTTTCCAACAGTCTCACAGGATTATTAAATGAGAAACGTTGATGAAACGGCTTATCGTCATCCAGCTTTGGACTCTGTTCATTAATTGACTAAAATTTCAAATTTATTATTGATTAATCATTTTTATATTCACATAGGTATATAACCTAGAATAAATACCTTTATTGGGAAAATTGGAGTTTTGTCTTGTAAACTTTGAGGCATATGACGCTGTCTACTCTTGAAGTGTCGGTTTGTTCTGACTTTTGGTTCCATATCTACTTGAGGTTCAGGTTGAACATTTTTCAATAGATTTGGTTGGTCATTGTTGCCTGGAAGATACATGACGTGCTTACCGCCAGTTAAAAATTTAATTGATTGCGGCTCTATTGAAAGCAGTCTTTGTCTTTTACTGCCATACTCCAGACTTTTCGTATTAACCTCCATACCACTAACATTTTTATGAAGCATCCAATTATTGGAGCCCTCAATTTTGGAAACACCACCAACATTTTCATTTTGAGTATGCGAACTTGGATTTCTTGAAGACGAATTAACGTTACTTTTAAAATAGTAATCCGGCTTGGGCTTCTGTAGGCTTTTATAAATGCATACCTTTATGTAAGAAAAAAATATATATAATATATAATATAAGGCTTAATTTTATGGATACATACATCGCCTTCATTTAAAATATCTATGCTTCGAGTATGTTGAATGTGAGCATCCCTTGGTAGCGAAAGACTAAAGGTGTGGATGGGCGTTACGGCATCTTGGCTTGGCTTTTTCGTTTTGCTACCATAAAACAGAAAATTATCCGCATCACATTTAGATCGATATTCATCTGAGCTCGAATCATCATCAGTGCTAAGTCTATTGACTCTGTCATCATTATCATTGCCAAGATCCTGTTCAGGCGTCCATGCTGTAAGTATATGATTGGATCTGGACACCTGTCGAATTTGGGAGGTTCGATTGGGCTGTATGGGTGTTTCAGCGTTAACATTAGGTCGATTATTTAAATTATTAACTAATTTGGAATTATTCATGCGATCCTGTTCCTCAATAAGCGAACGCCAAGCTAATGCCGGACTAAACGAAGGTGTGTCTATTTGTCTACGGGGCAGAGTAGGTCGTATATGCACAAGTAGTCCATTGTCGTTCATACTTTCGTCCAAACTGGACGATTTTTTATATTCAATATCATAGTTCGAAAAACTTGGCATCGCAGCGCCATCAGTTGATAGCTTTTCGTCCACTAAAAATATATACATATTATAAATTAGATAGCATAGCGATAACAATTAAATCTCACTTACCGATATCAACCGACTGATTTCCATCTTCCATTTCCATTCCAAAGTAAAAGGTACGTTGAGTAGTTTTATTTCCCTGAACAGAAACAATCACTTTATCCAAATTATCTTTTTGAGAGTTCACAGCAGGTTTTTGGATGGGACTATGATTATTATTATAATTTGAATGATTATTATTATTCACTGGAGTTTTTGCAGTAGCTTCAATCTTTTCAGAATTTCTACTTTTTAGCATAATGGCATCTGAGCTTTTCTCTCGTCGATAAGCGAATTTGGGGCCGTCATTTAAATTACTTTGAAGATGATTTCCATTAACAGAGTTTCGTTTCTCATGACCCCTTTGAAATGTGCCACTTTGGTTCTGCGCTGACTTTGTTGCTGTTGTTGGCTTGTTAGACTTACTCCATCGGTCTGAATTTTTTGCAAAATGTATCGGTTTCGAATGTTCTGTTAAGTTCGGAGTATTTCGTAAGACCACCTCAATATTGCTCTTTACTATTGGTGTATTAGTTACGGTGACAGCCGGCGGTGCTTCTGGTGCCCTTCGCTTTTTGGTATACTTGTTTCGATTACTTGGCCTAGCTGGAGGTTCCAGCACATTTTTTGTGACTTTAGCTTGCGGATTAAGCTTGTTTATGAGCTCGGGCTCGGAATATGTGTGCCTTTGCATTCGTGACAAGTTTGACTCATTGATATTTAAATTCGAGTCCTTATTCTTAGCCTTAACATATAGTAACGTTTGTGATCGTGTAAATTCGGGATGTGGCCCATTTTTTCCATTTAAACCAGAGCTTTTGTCTTTCACAGATTCGTGTATAAATGTTTTAGATCTTTGACTGAGAGCATGACCTGGAATTTCAGCTAGTTTACGGCCACTTATCGTACCGCCAGAATTTAAGATTGCACCATTTGTAGTAGCTCGCAGATGAAGCCGTTTATCCACCTCTGGTAACACTTTAAATGGTATCTCTGCTTGAGGCTTTGAGTCCTTAATGTTTGTAGCTGGATATGATCTTCGCCATTCCGTAGTTAAGCTACGTTGGGGACTTATAGGGCTAGATCTAAAACCAGATCCATTTAAGTGATATTGGCGTTGTGAACTGTGGCTCAGGTGTTGAAAGTGTTGTGGAAAGTGAGAATTGCGATCAATAATCGATCTATCATTGTTAATATGATGAGCGCTTCCCGAATTGCCCATTTCAATAGTTCTGCAAATTAAAATATTGATAGAATAGAAATTGAATTCTTTTAGAAAGATTTTTGGAATCAAAATTTTTATAAAATGTAGTGAATGGAATTCATTTCAATTGGGTTAATAATCTTAAGTGGGAGTCAAATTTTTTTTTCTGCTTGAGATTCTTTCCTGTTTTTTCAAAAACAGTTCGGGAAACAAGTTTATTGGCAACATTTATTTGCTTAAAACTACATACAATTTTATTGGGTGCGTAATTTAATTTTGGCCTTTCAATGGTTTGCGATTATCCACCTTCTAAACTTCTCGTAAAACATTTGGTTACATACTTATAATACTCACTATAAGAATATAAAAAGGGTTACTGAAATTAAATTATTTTTCAATCAAGGCAATTTAAATAATGACATTCATTCCACTACTACTATAGGTAGTATTTATTTATTGATATTCAAATGCAGTAAAAAGCTTTGAACACTTGAGACACTTAAACACTTAAACACTGACATGCAAATGTATGTGTATATGTATTGATTTACATACATACTACGATATGCACTATTAACAATAAATGAGTGCATTACAAGCTAAAAGCTTTAGTACATGTGCCCACATCACATTCCTCAAAATATTAGTTTAATTCACACTGAAAATTCTTGAACACAAAAAAATTTAAGGGTTTCATTAAGTTGTACATGTCTGTAAATATATAGGAGACAAGCAGATAACTTTCTTTTTCACAGAAAATTACCATTGTTTTTTTATTCGGTGGAGCCCATTGGATTTATGTATGCATGTAAATATATGTGCAAATGCGTACATATAACATATGTACGTTTACTAAAAAAAAAACAAAACGTTTATTAGAAACTGTTGTAGAATGCACTTAAATATTTTTGCAATTTTGTTAATTATATATTTTTGATTTGTTGGAATTTTTGTTAAACTGTTTTTTGCGAACTTGTAGCTTTCCGTTTTCTTTTATTTTACTCAACTACTACGTAGACAACAGCAGAGTCCGCAATGCGCGCAAACGCTTTCACAACAACATCGATCTCGGCAAGTTGGAAACTTGACTTCCATTGTCAGTGAGAGTAGAGAGCCCAAGAGCTTCTCTCTTTCTTACCAACGAAAAATCAAGTCAAAATATACATATTTGTTGTTATGTATGTATGTTTGAGTTGCTCGTTTGTGTGTGTGTGAGAATTTTACCAGTTCTTTTTCCATTCATAATGATCAATTCACAGAGCGGGTTTGTAAGCAATCTTGTAAGTATGTAGATATGTATGCATGTTCATATTTGTTCGCCATATGTATTTGTATGTTTGTACTTTTGCAATGTGCCCAATTGAAAGATTAAATTCTGTAGATGTTGACAACCTGTTGTATACAAGCACAATTAAAAACAAGAAAGAATAACAATCTTTTTTGAAGTGCCGAAGTCTAAATTCTCTAATAATACTACTTGTCCTACATACTACTTACTGTCCCGCATAAATGATCTGTTCTAAATTTTGATGTTAGTCCCAACTAGTCACACAATTAAATGCAAACTTAACACGAATTTCATGTATAAAAATGTTTTACATAGTAGTGCATTTTTAACATATAACACACATTTATATAAGTGGTTAAGATAATAAAACAAAATTTTTCCACATAAAAACTCGTTTTTTAACTGGTCATTAAAACAATACCTGCACATAAATTTTATTATCATATTTTGCATATTTTGCCCGTTCAGACTATTAAATATTTATGTGCAATATTTCTTAACTAGTTTTTCGTGCACCTACCAGTGCGCGATCAATGTGGGGAGATCTGATACCCATCAGATTAAGCAGGAATCTTTCCTTTGTGGTACTTTAATTAAATACAACATACTCCATAGATTGATACACAACATACATGCAAGAATATGTTTTTACTTATATACTTATATTGTATTTGTTGAATAAGTTTCTTTTATTTTTATTAAAAATAAAAAAATATAACGTTACAATTTCAACATTCAAAAAATTCTACAATTGTTTTTACTAATTATAAATTGATAAAATCTTAAACCATTTTGAACTTAATTAGTTTCATTAAAAAACTCATATTCATATTTCATCATATAATTTTCATCATCAAAGCAACCTAATAAGGCTGAGGACTGCAATTGACGTTGACACTGTCAGTCGGAATCATTAATAGCTTTTTTTCTTTTCTTTGCTGCCTGTGTTACTTTATGCTTTGACCAATCCTCCTAAAATAGGTAGAAATAAATATAGATTGTCAACAAATCTGTTAAATGAATAATATATTCAAGATTAATTTACCTCACTAGAGTTCTCATCAGATGAGTATATTGTTTTTACAACATCAGAATTCTTTTTATTACCCGCACTGTGATTATTTGAGTCCTTTTTACCAACTGGTTGTTTACGCCCGCGCCCGCTGCCACCTCGTCGACCCACGGCAGTGGTTTCATCCTCCGCTGCCAATGCGAAAAGATCACTGAACTGTTTCTGCTCAAGGACAAGTACTATTAGTAAATGTAATCTTTAATCTATTTTAATTGGATTACCTTTGTGCTTTCATTGCTATGTGTGTACGCCGATTGCAGTGCTCGCTGCATCATATCGTGAACATATAGCCCTGTGCCAGTACCATGCCTACAGCTTCTTCTATAATGCTCTAGGTGGTTTAATACCTAAACAATTAAATAAACTTATTTGCATTGCGTGCCATTTTATATATAAGTTGGCACTCACGTGATCAGCAGATGGAGTACTGCTTATAGCTGAACTACCTTTAGACGGTCGCTTTCGCTTGTTTGGTGACGAACTTGGATATTTTGATGTGAGTAGGGATGCTATAATTTCGGAAAGTTTTTCTTCGCAACGCTGGCACCAGAATCTATAAGTGAACACCAAAGTCTTGTATAATAATAACTTTATAATAACTTTAGCATAATTACGCACCTTAAGGCAGATGTAACAAACGGATCGCCTCTGGATTTAGCTTCCCTACTTAGCAAAAGCCTAATTATTTCATTTGTTGGCTCCTCATTTTTCAACAATAGCAGCAAATGGCTTAATGCTTCTGGATGATTGGCAGCTTCAAGTTCCGGCAGTAAATCCTTTAAAAACCAAACAAAATATGTAAACCACAAGATTTAATTATAAATATTCAAAAGAAAAAGATTCTACTGAAATGTAAAATCTAGCTACATTTTAAATCTATATGTTGATTAAAATTGTTTTACTATTTTAAAAAGGGGGACAGGCATTTCATTTTGTTTCATTTTGTCTATAATTATATGTTTTTATATGTATGAAAATATGTTTTTGTTTAGCAAGTGATTATTTTGTAATGTTTAGATAAAATCGATTTGAAAGTTTGATTGTTCTTCACATTAGAAATTTCCGAAAAGTCTCCAAAGATCGAAATATTTGACAGAAACTCATTTGACAGCAAAATTATTGCTTGACAACCTTGGAATTTTATGTGACGTCAAAATTCGGAAGCAAACTTCTTTGAAGAGCATTAAAAATTTACCGCTGTACGTATTAAAGTGTTGAAGTAGAAATAAATTAATAACTACAATAAAAAAACATAAAAGGAAAATAGGTAAGCTTTATAAATCGATATAGCCTGTGGTTTCGATCAATAACAAATACTTTGAGGATGAAAAGAGGACACACATTTACAGACTATAGTGACAAATACAGTAAACTATATTTGGGGTAAGAAATCGAAACTTACCTGTATACATTTTAGGGGTACATCATGTGCCTGAATCAATTGCCATAGACAAAACTGTTCGTACGTCTCATATTCTAAACTATCCCGAATACAGTCAATTAAACCATCTTGTTTAAATATGGTCAGTTTACCCTGAGCAATAGAATACATAATGTCGCGCACGTTTTTGGCGTCAATGCAACGTAGTGTGATACGCAAAAGTTCTGTATTGTTAATGGCTATTGTTTTAAACTCTCTATAAATATCGGGCAGAAGCCATAAATATATTGTCGTGTTCTCCTTTTCGAGTAAATCGAGGTCCCGCACCAAACAAACGCCAAGCTTTTCATCTGTAGCTTCGCAAATTTGTCGATAAACTGCCGTTTTAAACTGATACGCTTGCTGTGCATTCTTTCGCGTCTGCAGCTTACAATGGATCTTCATGAAGTATAGAAGCAAATAGCCTGTTTCAGTCAAACGCTCGCATATCTCAGATAGTAGATTTTGAAAAGGTTTTTTGCTCTTATCTTCATTCTCGTACAGAAACCGAAATAAACCATATAGCGGATAGCTAATACTCTTGGCCAAAAACTTTTCCTCTGTCTTGCTTTCGGAGAAAACGTTTTGTTGTGGCAATGTTTCACGTAGAATCAAAACCGTGTTTGAGATCACATAATTGAGCTGCGCATCGTCAAAAGCTGAAGCAGGTAGTGTACGGAAGTCTTTCAAAAATGCTTCCCATGTAAAGGAGTTGCGTTTTGTAACAAAAGTCTCAAATGACTCAGCTATTGCATCCGGCAACTCGACCTTTTCAGGCACTGGTTTCTCTTTAAGTCGCACCTGAAATTAAATTAAGCTTTAAATGATTGATCTCTTAGAAATCGCTACAAGCTAACCTTTGACAGTGGCAGATCATCATCGTCATCCGTGTTCTCGTCATTTTTGTTGCTTCGGCCCAAATTTTCACCATCTTCACCATCACTGTATGCAGTTTCAGTTTCACGTTCCACGTTTTCTACTACTGGTGCAATTGCCATTTTGTTATCTTCGTCCACAAGCAGTGCTGTGCCACTGTTTGCAGCAAATGCGGCTATACCTACATCTATGTTCTCTGTGAATACATAAAATATTAAGTAATATTTATTTAAATATTTATAAAGAAAGCGCACATACCACCTGACACCATTCGCTGATCAGCTTCCTTTTTAAATATGGGCGCCTGAATTGTATGCGTTGTCGGATACATTGTCTGTGGCATATTTGCAACCGGCGATACAAATTCTCTGAAATTTTCACGTATTAAATTACGCAACTCTCTGTCCAGCTTCGGCGATTCAAATAGAGGGTGCAAGTTTGGAATGACCTTCAATATAAATTTGGTTATTTATTTTCCCACAGTTATGTATTTGATATGCTCTTACCTGTTTATCGAGTATCAGTTTTAATGAATTATAAACGCCCAATCTTATTCTATCCTCGTTCTTGACATAAAAGTTCTTTGTAATTCGGCACAGAAAATCTAACAGTGTGCTGCTTACAAATGGATGGTTTCGTATAGAGTGGTACATCACCAAAATGCCCGGCTCTATATTCATAATATTATCCTTAGCCGGATCGAAGAAGAGCCAATCGTAAAATAGCGACAATTTGGCATTAGCAGAAGCTATCGGATTTGTGCATGATGATATAAGCCAACCAATAATTGCCCAACGTGGTATAATATCAGAACAAAGCATATCATTTGTGGGATGTATTACGTTAATGATGAAACGAATCAGGTCAGAACGCAGGCTGTGCGATTCGGGTGTAGCAAAATATTTGTCCTGAAACCAATCTTGATAGCGTTTCTGGTTGCCAAATTTTACAGAGGATGCCAAAAAGTGTAATTTACGTTCCATTTCGGGAAGCAGGCGACATTGTAAAAATCGTCGACTTGTACGTATTTGTAGTAAATGCCAAATTCCATTAAACGTCGGATGTAAGCCTTTTGGATTGTATAGAATGTCTCGCCACAAAAGTTCGAATTCCGGAATGCGTGCAACATTTTGCAATAGGCTAATGAGTTAACCAAATAGAAAAGTTAATTAATTGTGTGATTTAATTAATTTAAGTACTTTTCATGATATTATTATTTAGAGTTAAACTCACCGTACAAAATCCCTTCCTAATGGTATAATATCATGAAAACGTTCCCGTATCAATGAAATTGTAAACTTAACTTCTTTCTGGCGCAATTGTATTAATGCTGGATTGGCATGATCCTCTATCAGGCGCACGAAACTATAAACTGTTGACTGTACCAGAAAGGGATTCGTTTCCAGCCACGCCCTATACTCAATGAATATGTCCAAAAGACTCTCAACAAGGAATAAATTTTTATGGGATACATCTCCGCCGCCCGCTTGACGCAAACAATTCCAGATAACATTCTCAACACTGAGCACTTGATGCTTAACAAATTCACGTAAGACCCAAATCAATTGCCTCCGCGCGGTCTCCGTTAGTTTGGCATACTTTTCAGCTACCAGAAGTGTAAGATTTGCAACAATCACATTCATGCCGTCTCTCGATACAAGCGTTATGTCCCGATATGTTTTTGGAGCCATTGCCGGATCAGTTAAGATAATGTAGAGAAAACCAATAGAAATTTCCTCATGCTGCTTCTCCTTGCACACAAACTGTGAAAGCATATCGTGCATTTCCTTATCACTGAGCCCTGTGATCTGTTGCTGCAGGTTAACGTACGAACGTTCGAATTTCTAAATGGACACAAAACAAACACATTGTTAATTAATAAATTTGAATATGTTGGATAAGGTATAAATAAAGGCACCTCTTCGATTTCATCTTTACAGTCGACAGCCGTGCAGACAAACAATTTGGAGACGTGAGCTGCGGTTTTTTGTTGCTGTTGCTCCATTTGCGTGAAGTGTGTTGTAGATACTTTGTTTTTTTTTTTTCTTTTTTTTTTGAGTATTGCTCTGTATAACCTGATATGGTTTTTAGTACTTTATTAATTTCATAATCAAGCAGAAACTGGGTCTGAAATAATGGAGGCTTTAGTTTGTATTACAGCATTTATAAAACCATTACAATATCGCGATTTCTGTTTTGGTTTGTAGACAGAAAAAATATGGTTGCCTAAAACAGGGCTGCCATCCTATAATTTTATATTGCCAGATGTGGCATGCAAAAGGCTGCCAGGTTTTGTAAATGTGAAATGAACTAGTAACTTATCAATCGCAATGTCAGAATGAATATAATTATATATAATTGAATATATATAAATTATTAAATATGATTATTATATTTATTAGCTCTTTAGGTTAGAGATCTTACCAGGAAATAATTTTGAACTTTCAAAAATTCGCAAACTACTTGCAAATATCATACAATGAATTTAAATTTTGTGTTATTGTTATTGAAATTATGAATTATTAAACGCATACAAATATATATTAACGTTAAAATTGATATTTTTCCGTTCTGGCCAAATTTAATCGTAATTACAAAGTAACCTTTTTAGAACGGTTAATCAGTATTTATAATTACTTGTCACTGTTACATTAACATAAATATCGTTCATCGTTAGTTATTTTTGCAAGAATAGCATCACTAAATAATATCGGCAGGAAAATTTGTTGCAAATAAATATACACATACACGTACATTTATTATTGTGAAATAGAGCAAACAATGGAGGAGCTATTAAATGATGTGGTGCCCCAGGAAGATTTAGAGGTTTGCTTTTGAAGATAAGAATGTTCGAATAGATAAAAATCACTTTTAATTGCAGAGATTCGAAAGGAAATATCACCATGAGCAAGAACTGGATGGAGAAGTCACAACAGAAACAAAATTTGAGTACGTATTCAATTATTTATTAATCGCTGCAAACATTCAATATATTATATTTTATATTTTTTAATATAGATATGCGTTCTGTTTGGTTCGGAGTCGCTACACCAATGACATTAGAAAGGTGAGTCAGTATATACACACATGTGTGCATATATACTTACATATACGTATTTATGTACATTTACATGCTTGCAATATTTTCAATTATTATACAGGGTGTCATGATTTTGGAAGAATTAGCACGCACACATCCGGATGGAAAACGTGACTATATCTATTATCTTGCCTTTGGAAATGCGCGCATTAAAAACTATTCAGAGGGCTTAAAATACTGCAGAGCATTTCTCGAAATTGAATCTAATGATCAAGTGCGCAACTTAGAGGTAAAGTTTTGTATACAATATTATTGATCCAAAGTACAATTAGTGATATGTGGCTCATTTCTAGGAATACATTAAAAAGCAAAGCGACAAGGAGGTTGCAAAGGGAATGGCTGTTGCTGGTGGTGCTGCTCTTGTGCTAGGCGGCATAATTGGTCTGGGAGTTGCAATGGCTAGAAAGTAAAATATCAAATTTTATGTAATTACTATTCCATCCCATTTATAATTTTTTTTTTCGAAAAAACGTGATATTGTACATATATATAATCACAATTGTCATAATTTATAGACCATGTTTTAGTTGTAATTATCATTTTAAATTAAATGTATCAACTGTCGTTATAATTAATTGTATTTTATATCTTTCTTGTAGTAAACAAAAGCGCGAAAAATAGTGAATGGCAATCATGATAAATAGAGTTCTTTATGGAATGCAATTCCCTCCCAATATTGTATACATATATCGCTTTCACGATGCGGACATGAATTTAAGCACATATTATCGATCGATTATCTATTTTCCATTGTATTCCAATACTTACAAAACTCTGTTTTTTCTTCTTGTAATTAATTATGTAGTTAAAATTGTTACATTATATATATATATTTAAAGTGATATGCAGTGTTCATCACCAACGATGTAATAAATCTTTAATCTGTTATTTCTCATCGTTGCTGTATATTCTCAGGAATAATATTTTTGGATTTATTTTTAGACAGGTGACAATTAAATAATGCAAGATTTCAAATTTCGATAAGCTTCAATCTCCAACAGTTTGACAAGTTTTAAAAAATACAGTCAACAAGTAGATCATGAGTCATGAAAATGATCCGTAAACAAAGAACTAAGATACAGCTGTTTCTTAATATAGAAACATTCTTTATTAATTATTCAGTTATGTTCCCATTTACAAAAAGCGTGTCAAGCCATTTGTAAGAGAGAAAATGAAAACATGGCCGATTATTAACTAATAAGATATCAAAACAATAATTGTAAATAAATGCATCCGTTTCGAAGTTAAATAGTTTCATAGATTCATCGATCAATAGTTGACGATATCTTTCAGAGCGGCCAGACAGCGATGTTTGTCGGGTAAATAGAAAGGTTCAAATACATGAGGAAATGGTGTATCCCAGCCTGTTACTCGCTTTACGGGTGCTTCTAGACGTAAGAAGCATTTTTCTTGAATATAAGCAGCCAATTCAGCACCGAAACCTTGTGTGAAAGGTGCTTCGTGAGCTACTATGACGCGACCGGTTTTATTGGCAGACTAATATAAAAAGAAAATTCGTCAAAAAGTGTATAGAAATATTTTTAACGTGTCTTTCTTACATTGCAAACTGTGTGTGTATCCCAAGGTAAAATTGATACCAAATCAATAACTTCACAATCAATGTTCATTTGTTTTTTCGCCATTTCAGCAACCTACATAGAAATAAAAGGTATTAAGTTGTATATTGTTTACAACACTCAAATTAATTCACCTCTAAAAGCACGTGAACTTGTGTACCCCAGCCAATGAGCGTAACATCTTTGCCCTCACGTAATATTTCCGCTTTATCTAAGTCAGCCGCATAGGACACGGTTGGCACTTCTTCAACCGCTGCACGATACAGTGTTTTAGGTTCGAACACTATACACGGATTGGGATCACGTATACAGGCCAATAGAAGTCCCTTTGCCTTAATGGGACCACGTGGAATCTAAAAATTGTCAAGCATAAAATATAGTTATTGCTGTAAATCGTAGTTTTTAGTAGGTATTAAAATTTTACCACAACTCGTAGACCAGGCGTGTGAGCAAAGTATGCTTCGGGCATTTGTGAATGATATTTGATAAGTTACTAGTTCATTTCACATTTACAAAACCTGGCAGCCTTTTGCATGCCACATCTGGCAATATAAAATTATAGGATGGCAGCTTTTATCTATTCGAACATCTTATCTTCAAAAGCAAACCTCTAAATCTTCCTGGCACCACATCATTTCTTGAAATAACTAACGATGACGAAACCAAAACAGAAATCGCGATATTGTAATGGTTTTATAAATGCTGTAATACAAACTAAAGCCTCCATTATTTCAGACCCAGTTTCTGCTTGATTATGAAATTAATAAAGTACTAAAACCATATCAGGTTATACAGAGCAATACTCAAAAAAAAGAAAAAAAAACTAAGTATCTACAACACACTTCACGCAAATGGAGCAACAGCAACAAAAACCGCAGCTCACGTCTCCAAATTGTTTGTCTGCACGGCTGTCGACTGTAAAGATGAAATCGAAGAGGTGCCTTTATTTATACCTTATCCAACATATTCAAATTTATTAATTAACAATGTGTTTGTTTTGTGTCCATTTAGAAATTCGAACGTTCGTACGTTAACCTGCAGCAACAGATCACAGGGCTCAGTGATAAGGAAATGCATGACATGCTCTCCCAGTTTGTATGCAAAGAGAAACAGCACGAGGAGATTTCCATCGGATTTCTCTATATTATGTTAACTGATCCGGGAATGGCGCCTAAAACATATCGCGACATAACGCTTGTATCCAGAGATGGCATGAACGTAATTGTGGCAAATCTCACACTTTTGGTAGCTGAAAAGTACGCAAAACTAACGGAGATCGCACGACGGCAACTGATCTGGGTATTACGTGAATTTGTGAAGCATCAGGTGCTCAATGTGGAGAATGTAATATGGAACTGTTTGCGGCAAGCGGGAGGCGGAGATGTATCGCATAAAAATCTTTTTCTAGTTGAAAGCCTTTTGGACATATTCATAGAGTATCGGGCTTGGCTGGAAACCAATCCGTTCCTAGTGCAATCAACAGTTTATAGTTTCGTGCGTCTAATTGAGGACCATGCCAATCCTGCCTTGATACCCCTTCGTCAAAAAGAGGTTAAGTTTACAATTTCATTAATTCGAGATCGTTTCCATGAAATTATACCATTGGGAAGAGATTTTGTACGGTGAGTTTAACTGTAAATAATAATATCATGAAAAACACTTAAATTAATTAAAGCACATTTTTATATGAATCTTTTGTATTTGGTTAACTCAGTAGCTTATTACAAAATGTTGCGCGCATTCCGGAATTTGAACTGCTGTGGCGAGATATTCTGTACAATCCAAAAGAGCTTACATCCGACGTTCAATGGCATTTGGCATTTACTACAAATACGTACAAGTCGACGATTTTTACAATGTCGCCTGCTTCCCGAAATGGAACGTAAATTACACTTTTTGGCATCCTCTGTAAAATTTGGCAACCAGAAACGCTATCAAGATTGGTTTCAGGACAAATATTTTGCTACACCCGAATCGCACAGCCTGCGTTCTGACCTGATTCGTTTCATCATTAACGTAATACATCCCACAAATGATATGCTTTGTTCTGATATTATACCACGTTGGGCAATTATTGGTTGGCTTATATCATCATGCACAAATCCGATAGCTTCTGCTAATGCCAAATTGTCGCTATTTTACGATTGGCTCTTCTTCGATCCGGCTAAGGATAATATTATGAATATAGAGCCGGGCATTTTGGTGATGTACCACTCTATACGAAACCATCCATTTGTAAGCAGCACACTGTTAGATTTTCTGTGCCGAATTACAAAGAACTTTTATGTCAAGAACGAGGATAGAATAAGATTGGGCGTTTATAATTCATTAAAACTGATACTCGATAAACAGGTAAGAGCATATCAAATACATAACTGTGGGAAAATAAATAACCAAATTTATATTGAAGGTCATTCCAAACTTGCACCCTCTATTTGAATCGCCGAAGCTGGACAGAGAGTTGCGTAATTTAATACGTGAAAATTTCAGAGAATTTGTATCGCCGGTTGCAAATATGCCACAGACAATGTATCCGACAACGCATACAATTCAGGCGCCCATATTTAAAAAGGAAGCTGATCAGCGAATGGTGTCAGGTGGTATGTGCGCTTTCTTTATAAATATTTAAATAAATATTACTTAATATTTTATGTATTCACAGAGAACATAGATGTAGGTATAGCCGCATTTGCTGCAAACAGTGGCACAGCACTGCTTGTGGACGAAGATAACAAAATGGCAATTGCACCAGTAGTAGAAAACGTGGAACGTGAAACTGAAACTGCATACAGTGATGGTGAAGATGGTGAAAACTTGGGCCGAAGCAACAAAAATGACGAGAACACGGATGACGATGATGATCTGCCACTGTCAAAGGTTAGCTTGTAGCGATTTCTAAGAGATCAATCATTTAAAGCTTAATTTAATTTCAGGTGCGACTTAAAGAGAAACCAGTGCCTGAAAAGGTCGAGTTGCCGGATGCAATAGCTGAGTCATTTGAGACTTTTGTTACAAAACGCAACTCCTTTACATGGGAAGCATTTTTGAAAGACTTCCGTACACTACCTGCTTCAGCTTTTGACGATGCGCAGCTCAATTATGTGATCTCAAACACGGTTTTGATTCTACGTGAAACATTGCCACAACAAAACGTTTTCTCCGAAAGCAAGACAGAGGAAAAGTTTTTGGCCAAGAGTATTAGCTATCCGCTATATGGTTTATTTCGGTTTCTGTACGAGAATGAAGATAAGAGCAAAAAACCTTTTCAAAATCTACTATCTGAGATATGCGAGCGTTTGACTGAAACAGGCTATTTGCTTCTATACTTCATGAAGATCCATTGTAAGCTGCAGACGCGAAAGAATGCACAGCAAGCGTATCAGTTTAAAACGGCAGTTTATCGACAAATTTGCGAAGCTACAGATGAAAAGCTTGGCGTTTGTTTGGTGCGGGACCTCGATTTACTCGAAAAGGAGAACACGACAATATATTTATGGCTTCTGCCCGATATTTATAGAGAGTTTAAAACAATAGCCATTAACAATACAGAACTTTTGCGTATCACACTACGTTGCATTGACGCCAAAAACGTGCGCGACATTATGTATTCTATTGCTCAGGGTAAACTGACCATATTTAAACAAGATGGTTTAATTGACTGTATTCGGGATAGTTTAGAATATGAGACGTACGAACAGTTTTGTCTATGGCAATTGATTCAGGCACATGATGTACCCCTAAAATGTATACAGGTAAGTTTCGATTTCTTACCCCAAATATAGTTTACTGTATTTGTCACTATAGTCTGTAAATGTGTGTCCTCTTTTCATCCTCAAAGTATTTGTTATTGATCGAAACCACAGGCTATATCGATTTATAAAGCTTACCTATTTTCCTTTTATGTTTTTTTATTGTAGTTATTAATTTATTTCTACTTCAACACTTTAATACGTACAGCGGTAAATTTTTAATGCTCTTCAAAGAAGTTTGCTTCCGAATTTTGACGTCACATAAAATTCCAAGGTTGTCAAGCAATAATTTTGCTGTCAAATGAGTTTCTGTCAAATATTTCGATCTTTGGAGACTTTTCGGAAATTTCTAATGTGAAGAACAATCAAACTTTCAAATCGATTTTATCTAAACATTACAAAATAATCACTTGCTAAACAAAAACATATTTTCATACATATAAAAACATATAATTATAGACAAAATGAAACAAAATGAAATGCCTGTCCCCCTTTTTAAAATAGTAAAACAATTTTAATCAACATATAGATTTAAAATGTAGCTAGATTTTACATTTCAGTAGAATCTTTTTCTTTTGAATATTTATAATTAAATCTTGTGGTTTACATATTTTGTTTGGTTTTTAAAGGATTTACTGCCGGAACTTGAAGCTGCCAATCATCCAGAAGCATTAAGCCATTTGCTGCTATTGTTGAAAAATGAGGAGCCAACAAATGAAATAATTAGGCTTTTGCTAAGTAGGGAAGCTAAATCCAGAGGCGATCCGTTTGTTACATCTGCCTTAAGGTGCGTAATTATGCTAAAGTTATTATAAAGTTATTATTATACAAGACTTTGGTGTTCACTTATAGATTCTGGTGCCAGCGTTGCGAAGAAAAACTTTCCGAAATTATAGCATCCCTACTCACATCAAAATATCCAAGTTCGTCACCAAACAAGCGAAAGCGACCGTCTAAAGGTAGTTCAGCTATAAGCAGTACTCCATCTGCTGATCACGTGAGTGCCAACTTATATATAAAATGGCACGCAATGCAAATAAGTTTATTTAATTGTTTAGGTATTAAACCACCTAGAGCATTATAGAAGAAGCTGTAGGCATGGTACTGGCACAGGGCTATATGTTCACGATATGATGCAGCGAGCACTGCAATCGGCGTACACACATAGCAATGAAAGCACAAAGGTAATCCAATTAAAATAGATTAAAGATTACATTTACTAATAGTACTTGTCCTTGAGCAGAAACAGTTCAGTGATCTTTTCGCATTGGCAGCGGAGGATGAAACCACTGCCGTGGGTCGACGAGGTGGCAGCGGGCGCGGGCGTAAACAACCAGTTGGTAAAAAGGACTCAAATAATCACAGTGCGGGTAATAAAAAGAATTCTGATGTTGTCAAAACCATTTACTCTTCGGACGAGAATTCCAGCGAGGTAATTACGTTTGTTATCAGCAGTAATAGATTTGTTAACTAATTGAGTTGTACCTATTCTCAGGAGGATTGGCCCAAGCATAAAATCACACAGGCGGCAAAGAAGAGAAAAAAGACGATTAACGATTCCGACTGACGGCAATCGCAGCAGTCCTCTTCCTCCTCGTCATCCTCCTCCTCTGACCGTGGTGGGTGGCTTTGATGATAAGAACTATATAAAATATGAATATGAGTTATTGACCGAAATAAAATAAGTTCAAATTGGTTTAAGAAATTTATCAACAATTTATAATTAGTGCAAACCAAGTGTAGAATTTTTTGAATGTTGAACCTGTAACGTTATATTTTTTTATTTTTAATAAAAATAAAACAAATCTATTCAACAGAATACAATATAAGTATATAAGTAAAAACATATTCTTGCATGTATGTTGTGTATCAATCTATGGAGTATGTTGTATTTAATTAAAGTACCATAAAGGAAAGATTCCTGCTTAATCTGATGGGTATCAG